>WYDI02035575.1:0-12574 GCA_009867235.2 Psittacus erithacus
CCTAAGATCAAAGCCTATTTGTATACATCTTGTATTTGCTCTATTTCGTAATATTTGTCCCACTTAGGGTCAGTAGCACAAAAGATGACTATAGTAGATCACAGAATCACAAAATGGTTGAGATTGTCAGGAACCTCTGGAGGTCATTGTGTTCAAACCCATTGTTCAAGCAGGGCCACCTAAAGCAGGCTACCCGGGACCATGTACAAACAGATTTTGAATATCTCCAAGGGTGGAGACTCCACAACTTCTCTAGGCAATCATCTTTGCCAGTGCTCAACGACCTTCACAGGAAAGAAGTGTTTCCTGAAGTTCAGGCAGCATTTTCCATGTTTCAGCTTGTGCCTGTTGCCTCTTGTCCTGTCACTGGACACCACTGAAAAGAGCCTAGCTCCATCTTCTTTATATTCCCTAAGGTATTTATATACATTGAAAAGATACTCCTTTGAGTCTTCTTTTCTGTAGGCTGAATGGTCCCAGCTCTCTCAGCTTTTCCTCATATAAGAGATGCTCCAGTCTCTTCATCATCCTAATGGCCCTCCACTGGACTCTTTCTAATACGCCTATGTCTCTCTTGTGCTGGTGGCCCAGAACTGAACACAGTGCTCCAGTTGTGGCCTCACCACTGCTGAGTAAAGGGAAAGGATCTCACCCATCATCTTGCTGCAACTCATCTCCTAAGGTGAGGTAAGCAGCCAAGGATACTGCTGGCCTTCCCTGTGGCAAGGACACATTGCTGTCTTACACTCAACTTGGTGTCCACAGGAACATCAAGATCCTTTTCTGCAAAGCTGCTTCCCATACTGTCTACCCCAGCATGTATTGGTGCATGGGATTATTTCTCCAGCCTGTTGTGGTCCCTCCAGATAGCAACCCAACCTGATTGTATCAGCCATTCCTCCCAGCACTCTTGCTGAGGGTACACTTTTTCCCATAATCCATATTATTATTGATGTTGTTGAACATATTATTAATGATGTGCTGTTCAAGAATATGAGGTGTGGCTCATTTAGACATTGAGCCACACAGTTACCAGCACTGAGCTAGCGAGCTTGGGCATGGGTAGCCATGTTGTATTTACAATGGATTTTGCATAATAGTGCAGTGACTTTGAAGAGCTGGGTATGGTTTCTCTCACTCATTCAATTGACTGTAGCTGGTGATTTGATTACTGCATAAAGTTATCCTAAGAAGATGAAAATACTGGGTAAAAGTAAACCTAGCTCTTTCATCTAGTAGTGGAAGGCTGGAAGCTGAAGCCAGGCAAATTTGATTTGAAACTAAAGCATTTGTGTAAACACTGATGGTGATCAGTTACTGCAACAGTACCAAGGATTCATAGTCCACATCCTGGTATGTCAATACCTAATGGTAGTGGATGCCTGTCTCCAAAATATGCAGTATCAAGAGGCAAAAGAGTGACACTGAAGACATAATATATTTAGGTTGAACCAAGATGCTCTGATGGCTTCTTCTGATATGAATACAAACAAAAGAGGCTGCTAGAACTCAAAGCTCTGCATTACCAGTTCTGACTGAACAATCTCTGAGTAATTTGAAATAGTCATTTATAAATGTTACAACAGTTCGATTTCCAAGAGAATGTAAGTCTAACCCTATAAAGATGCAGGGAGCTATTCTTCTGGAAAAAAAGACAGCCCACTTCTAAGTGCAATCTCACCTCCCTGCTGTGTCATGCTATACCCAACAGTGCCTCTCTTTTCATAAAAATGTCTAGACATCTGCTAATGCTCATTGCTTTGATGACAACTTATTCCATATGTGTCCTGTCTCAAAGAAATTACACTGCCTGAAACTCTGGCATTTGTTCAGGTTTCTATCTTTTAGACTGTATGCTTTTATTCTGAATCTATGTACCTCACCCCTTGCTCCTGACCTGTGAAATGTCTGAAATTCAAAAGACCGGTTGAATAAACTTGCCTAATTTAATACTTTGATTTCAGTTTTCTCTGCACCTCTTTCACACCTGTTTCAATATTGCAGCTAGAGTAATTTTTCTGGCAGCCCTTTTTTTTCTGCCTATGCTGCCTTTCCGTTTTGCTCTCTTACATTCCTGCCTTATTCCTTGCCCTCCTTTCTCTCTTTCCTTTACTCATGGCTTCTGTGCACTAAACCTCTCTTCACAACCTTTTGGGTTTACTTCCTCCTTTGAAAGGGGAGGAGAGGCTGGCAATGGGGGAGTTTCAGAGCAGGGGATCTGTGATGCTGCAAGTCATCTCTCACCTGCTGAGCAGCAGATGCTGCCTCCAGAGGAGCTGCTTGGACATGACAGTGGGAGAACCTGATCCTCTTGCCGCTTGCACTTGCTTGTCTCTGGCGCCCTGATGTCCATGAAAGAGCAGCTGGGGCCAAGAGGGAAAATGAGCCAGGAGGTGTAGCCCTCGGCTTGCAGTATTTGCTGGGGCAGTCTGGAAATTGCAGCATGTTTCCTGGTTGCACCTCTGCCCTCAACTGCCATTTTTCCTGTTGGCTGTACTGTCAAACAGGGCAGGCCAGCAGTTACCAAACTTCAGCTTTCCCCTTCCCTCCCCCTCAACAAGCCAAACAAACTTGCCTACTGAGTTTATTTATAAGTCAACCACTTTATAGAGGGATCTGTAAATTGAGCAACTGCTCCAAAAAGGCTTCCATGGAAGCTTCTCAGCATTGCTTGATGCCCTGGAGAGGTTTCTGGCGCTAACATGACTCCCACTCTCTGAGTAATGCTTTCCTTACTAATATTGCCAAGTGTTAATTAAAAAAGAAACAAGACGTAGTTCTTTGACCTGGTTGTAGATCTGCATTAGAATTGTGTTTGCCGAGTCATTTTGAATTTTAAAGAAAAAAAGAGCATGAGAGAGAAATCCACTTGTGTTTTAAAAGCACACTGTAATTTTATACATTGTGCACCAAGCCCGAAAAATGTCTTTAAAAGACAAAAAGAGAGAAAAGGGCAGGCATGAGCCCTATGCCAGTTAATACTTTTCACTGGATATTAATTTGTGGATATTAGCCCCTTTTAATTGATCTTTAGATGTATGATTAGACAGACAGTAAGCTCTGCTGACCAGCATGTATATAATTAGCAAATAGCAAGGTGAGGTAGAACTAGTTTAATCTCGTTTCATCCCCAAGACTTTATCACCATTTGGCCTAGTTCCCTTTATCCATCCAGAGATAACAACAGCTTTATTTGCAGTGCATTGTAATATAGGTCAAATAAAACCAGCACAATTGGTGTTGAGCTGCTTGACAAGCAAAATGCCTGGAGATTGTTGGGGGTGGGGATGAAGTGGTTGCAAAGGACTTAAGAAGATTTTCGGTCTGTAAAAAGTGCAAAAGATTCAAAAGATTTTAATTGGAGCCAGCCAGCCAGTCTTGTGGCAGTTCATTGTGCCATTGAGCAGATCAGAGTTCAGTTTCCAAACCAGCTGGCAAGGACTTGGAGCAGCAGGAAGACAGAATATTTAGCCACTGCCCAGGATGTTTTCCCTCATGACAGCTTGAAGTAATGCCTCCTATTTGACTTGGAAAGAAAAAAAAAAGTGGATGAGAAGGAAAGTGAACCTTGTTTCGCCTCCTTCTGTTTCCACCTGAGTAGTAGCACTGCTAACACTTGTGAAAAAGGAGAAATTGTTTATATCAGAGACCACCCTTACCCCAAATGATCTTTTCAATAGAAACCACCTGCTTTCTCATTTTCAAAAACTATCTAAGCATTACATTATTAGGTACCTATTGGTCACTCTGAGCTTGGTCACCCTGATCTGCCCCCCAGTTTATTCAGTAAGCAGCCTAGAATTGATTAAATAACTTACATGATTTTGAAGATATATGAAGTTTTTTCTCCCTGTGGGTTACAATTGTACCAATCATTTGATGTTGCACCAGGTCATTTCAGGACATGCTCAAGACATGAAACTAGAAATATCCCAGTGTTTCATAAAACACTTAGCAGGTTTTATTGGAATTTTGAGCTATATTATTTCTTTAAAAGCAGGTGGGTGCAGGTATTATTCATGAGTAGAATATAAGGTACAACTCCCACTAGTACAAGCTCTTTCATTTGGCTTGTCTGCACTCAGCAATCTGCCCCAGACAAGAGTGCTACAAGCAACGTTTGGGCTTTCTAAATATGAGAAGCTGTTTACATGCTGATCTGCAGAAGCATGTCAGAAAAATAGAAAGGGAAGGACTACAGATAAAGTAGATTTGGAGGTATTTCTCTTGATTAATAAGTAAAATTTAATTTATTTCTGGGGTTGGGGGGGAAGGTAAAGGGAAATAATAATATATTATCTTTGATCTTTTGCTGAGACTATCAAATTAGTGGGACTTATACTAATGGTCATTAAAGAGAACGATCTCTTGCCCAATGGGAAAGCACTCTTTGCCTTTCTTTTCCTCAAATTACTTCTTAGAAAGTAATCTTCAGCTTGATAGGCAAGGGGCTGATCACTGACCAAGACCTTTGCTAGGGAGATTGCATCTTGGACATATGGCTCTTTGGAGATTAGTCATTTATCAATAGAAGCTAGAAAAGTATCATGAGGCCTTAGCTGGAGGGGATGCGCTGAGCTCTTCACGCTCTTGAATTCTGTGTGTCACTTAGTGCTTCACGTGTGTATATAGATACAAAACACAAATGTAGGTTTCAATTACAAGCACAAGGCTTAATGGTGATTCTGAGATCATGTGGTAAAACACGGACTTTCCCCACATCCACATTCATAGAATCATAGAATCACTAAAGGATGTGATATACCAGCTTCCTAAGTTACAAATGAACTGCTAAATGCTCACACTTGGGCTGAGTCTGCATAAGCACAACTGATTATATGGTTGGAAATTAGTGGGACAGGAGGCTCTGTCTGTAACTGTTGAAGAAGCTGTGTAATGGAGTGGACAATGTTCTTCAGCTATATCGTGTACTGTAAGAAGACAGCTTGTTGTTGCACTGAAACCCCTTTAGACTAATTTAGCAAAAAAAAAAAAAGAGAGAGGGGAGTACTTATAACTGCTTTAATGCATCTAGGCATGCTTTTAATAAAGAACTAGGCTTCAAAAAGCTGACAGGACAGGAACAACAGAAATAAAAATTTAGGATGGAATTTTAAATTGCAAACACACTATTGAGACTGCAAAATGAAATAAAAAAATTCAAAATAGACATCTGTGAAATGCACCCTGGTCAGACAGGAGCAGTGATGACATTTTTGGAATTCAAGGAAGCTCAGTTATTTTGATTGATTTTCCAATGTCAAGAAATTATGATGTCTAATTTGTCCAAGTCTGATATCTTGGTTATCTCTGATATTTTAGTGTAATCTTAGCTCCCATATATGCTAAGGAAAACTTCACTGGAAAATACAGAGAAAAATTTGTTAAAGTATTATGTCAGGAATCTAAATCTACAATAACGCCAATAAAGCACCTGTTCTTTCAGATTTATTTCTACTGTTGTTTCTGAGAACTGGGCAGCAAAGGAGTGTGTATGAGGGTTTACTACCTGTTAGCCTCTGAGAAGCTATTAATCATTTTAACAGTAGATTTCAGAATTAGATTTTTCAATCAGAATAAGTAGATGTATTTAGGCCGCTAGTTTTGATACCACACACAGGTAATCCAAGGGGTTTATGGAGCTTCTTACATGGCCCTGTACAAAGAGAGTATAAATACCACTCAGCAAACAGCACATGTTTAGAAAGATGGCACAAACACATGGTAGTAATAGAACTTAATGTTTTTCTCCTACAAAGGAGCACATTTCTGTTTTATATAAAAATGTCATCTGTAAGTGTAAATAAATTTAGGGTATTGAAATCCTCAGTGACTAAAGAGAATCAAATAAAACTACGGTATAGTCAGACTTGCCTTAAAAGCTAAGATATGTGTCTGATAATCTGAATTGCTAGGTTCTTTCCCTTGGAGTCTATCAGACAACATGAACGGAACTTCTGCATCAACACACAAAAATAACATTTTAAATATGATATTAAGAAAGAATGTAAATGTAAAGAGATTAATAACACAAATTATATAGTCATTATGAAAAGAAAGAATTGACTTTCCAAACATATCTCAAATTTTTAAGTTAAAATCACTTTGGACGCATTTTTATCCCCCCTTATTGCTAACATTCAGGAAAACTAGTGACATTTCCATGAATGATTCCAGGAAAATAATATTGGTCATGTAGATTTTAATCATATAATAAAATATATTTCATTACATGAGAACTGTTTAACTTTAGGGATGGGATTCAGATTCCAGACTAAGAGGCATACAGCATAGCCATAGAAATCTGAAGTAATTTGAGATGTCTAACAACATTACACTGCGCTTCCAGTTTTTGCTCCTTTAAGGCCTATAAGAAACAGATCATGAAGTTAATACTTGAAGTTCATTTACAAGATGACATGAATTTTAAAATGCACCAGTTTTGAAAATTACTTGCACAGCAAAAGTTGTCTACTTCTGTTTATCTCTGTATACATATGATTGGTAAGTGTATAAGTAAATTTTAGCCTCTAGTTTTGCACAGCATAAGAATGAGAAAAGGGTGTAACACATCACCCATTCTGAATCCAGTGTTTGGTCCTGTAAGTCTGCTCACAGGGCAAGTCTGTACCCTTACGTTCTAGCCCACAGAGTGGTCAGTCACTCTGCAGGGACACATAGCCCTCGTTCAGTGACACACTGTCCATCGTCTACCTTCTGGCTCAGTTCCTTGTTCCTAGAACTGAAGCACTGAACTGTCTCCCAGTAGTGTTGGCTCTCAGCAATATAATTTAGGCCTACCATTTTCCCCAAAAATTATTCACACAGATCTATTTGTTATGAAAAATAGAGTGAGTTTCCACGTAATTATTCAGATGATTCAAAAGAAAGCTTATTTTATTAGGAAATAGATGTTATTTTAATTCAGTAATGAAGTGGGAGGGAGAAGGTAAAGCGATAAGATATAAAAGTGACACAGCCATTTGATGGGGAATTTTGGAATTATACTGAGAGAAAGAAAGTACAAAAAAGGCATTGTAATGAAGTGCATGTTTAACTGAATAAGTGGCTAAAGCCTAGATTTTTTAGAAATGACTGGTAATTTTGCATACTTTTCTAATCGTGCTCCGCTATCAAATTTTAAATTGGGCTCTGGAAAAATATTCCGTATTTTCAGAACTGTCTGCGAAAGGGTATTCTCAATATTTCTTTAGCCCATGTAATGGCCAAAATTGTCCTTATGCATGCTGTACGCCAATATTTCACAGATGGCCAAACTGTGTCTGTTTTGGTTACAAGATGAATACATATTAGTATAGGATTTCTAGATTTCTACATGCATTTATGAAAATGCTTATCATGTTCAAAATACAATTAAAAAAATAAAGGTCTTTAGTTTTCTAAGCTATCTCAGAAAAAACATTATTAAAAAAAAAAAAAGAGAAGAGGGGAGCCAAGAGCTTTGAATTCAGGCTCAGAGGAAGGAAAATTGTTTCAGGTGTATGGCCATGTCAAATCTGAGGTACACTGTTATTGCTGAGTGGTGCTTCCTACCAGCTTTAAATTGTCTCAGGCCTGTGAGTGGCGTTATTGTTTATGCTACTATAGAAAAAAAAATAAATAAAAGGAGGGAAATAATAAGGAAACCATAAGGTTAAAGAATAATATGATGCATCAACAAGGTAGTCAGCTCTGTTGACGTCAGTCATTAATGTTTTCCATTTTTCTCAATAGCCAACTTTGTTCATTTTTTCCAGGTAAGCTGCTACAATTTGCCACCCTTTTTATTATAGAGTTCACTATTTCCAACAACCTCTCTTGGAGCCAGTGATGTACTCTGAAATATGTCACATCATTGAAGATGTTCAGCATAGATAATTAGCAGGCGACCTTTACTGTTATCTCTAAAACTGTTCTAATTTATTTTAAAAGAAAAAGTAATACCATATGTGTAAATCATCCATGCATCAAAATCAATCATCTAAAGTAAATTCTAGTTCACCTTTAAGTATCAAAAGCTTTAAGCCTATTTACAACTTGGATTTACTAATATTTAGAGAAAAAATACAGTTTAGCAAATCCTGTCTGAAGTTACAAATCACATAATGCAATGTTTGCCTTCTAAATGTCATACTGAAGGAAGTTTCTCCAGCAGAGCATAGTATGGTGGTTGAATACAATTTCTGAAGAAACCTTGGGAACCAGGATAGAAAAAGAGGTGCAGCACATTCATTCTCATGTTTAAAGTACACGTTTCAGTAAATGCTTGTTTGCTTTCTTTTTAACCACAACTTTTGACAGGACTAAATGCACTGAAGAATTATTTACTTGGATTGTACTGGACATGTTCTCTTCACTATTTAATTTCTACAACATGCGGGGGAAATTTGCTTTGATTACCTGTGTTTTTCTTTAATTTTATATATTTTCCACCTCAGAAAATTCTACTAAAGGTACAAAAGTAAATGTAATAGCCAGGTAGTTTCTGTTAAAAATAAAACAATAAATAAAAAAAAATAATTGCATCAGGCTGTTCCTTCTCTTTTTTTCACATATGTATTGAAAAATACACCATATAAATATGAATACTCAAAGAAATGATCTTGTTTTTTATAAACCCTAAATAGCTCAGCAAACAGTTCCGTTTATTGTGCCTACATCTTAATTATTAAAGACCCAAAGAGAGTTTGAATGTCTTCTGCTGGAAGACATACTTTTTCACATAAGACACTTTGCATACTTTAAAACGAGAGGAGAAATGAGATGTTGCAAATCTGCATGTGTTTGCTGATAAAGGTGTTTTTATGAAGGTGGATCCTGTGTCAGAGAAGAACAAAGAAAATTCAATTCTTAATGCCACCTGGATCTAGTATCTTTTGCTTCTTTCACACTACTTAAAGCTACTAATGTGCTTCAAGTATTTTTAATTTTAAATTATTAAAAATGCATGGAAACCAATATTAAACATAAGACTAAACTATAGCAAGCATAGCATACATATACTCAACTGAATATGGCATGGTGATGGATTTGTTAACTCTTAAAATATATGTATCTGTTGTTAATATGATTCTATGCAGGCCTGATCAAAAGCCCTATGGAAGTCACCACTTGACTTTGGGAGACTGGCTCAGTCCTTACAGTAACCACGCCAGGTCCTGAGCACTCTCAGACACTGCTCTGAGAAAGGTGTCCCTCAGGGCTGGAAATTAATGCTTTGCATAGCCTACACTGTACAGCTTGGGCTGTGTTTTTCACGTATGCTTAACTTTGATCTGAACAGCAATAGAATTACTCATCTGCTCTGAAGGCAAGCACACTCAAAGTCCTTTGCTTGGATCTCCCCTGGGGTGCTAACTACAAAGCCCATTTGAATTTAGTCAGGATCTCCTTGTTTATCTACTTTTGCTGATTTCCTGTGTGTATGGACTGTTCTTGAGTTTGGAGGAAGTGATCCTAGAAAATAACCAGCCCACATCTCTCCAGCACCATCTCTCATAGAATCCTTCCAGGCAGATTCGTGAACAGGCAAAAGTCTGCTCTCCCAAAGACACATATCAAAATGAAAGTTTTAAAAAAGTTTACATTTATATGAGGATGGACCCATAATAATTTCTATGAGGATGGACCCATAACTGAAGCTTGTTTAGACTCAGGACTACTCTGAGCTGCTCTGGTTGCTACTGGAGACACAATGGTTTCTGTTACTTAAACAAAAGCAGCAAGTACCTAGGTTACTGGGAAGGCCTCTTTTCCATAGTAAGCACCTGTTTTGCTTTTTGACTTCTTCACCCCTCTTCATTCTGAAAGGCAGCTGATTACATGGTTAAGATACCGTCTGTGTATGATGTGAAACACTTGCTTCCCAAGCACTGAAAGTCTTGGTAGTTTGTGAAAAAGATGAGCAGACACTCACTTATAAGAATAACTATGCATTGGAGTACATGTGAAACAATGTTTTTCTATAGTTTTCTCACAAAATATAGATAATGAAGATAATACTTTCTAGATGAGTTTGAGGATGATGATGATGATTATTCTCCATGATATCTTGATCTCTATGATATACCATGGATAGAATTAGCTACTGCTATTACTTTTTATTACAGGCATCATCTTGTCTTATTAACCTGTTTGATAGGAGACATCCAGAAAAAAGAGATTACCTGGCCCTACTGGCAACTAATAATGTAGCGGTTGAACATGCAATATTCCTAAACACTAACAAGGTACCTGCTCGGATGTCCTAAACTGCTGTGCTTACTTTATACACTGGGCTTACTACTTCGGAAAAAGTATTTGTCATACTTAGAATGTTTGAATGTTTTGTATTCACTAAATTGTATATATCACTTCACTATCTTAGCTGGATAACTTGATGCAATATATGCTTTTGCAAAATAAGAAAAAATATTTCAACATAATGCTCTAAGATTTAGGTAAAGTATATTCAAATGTTTCATGCTTAGATCTTTTCTCCCACTACCCCAATGATGTCAGCTTTAATTTCCTTTCAAAGAAGTGACATTTCTGGTTCATGAAGTGCCAAACACATTCTCAGTTCTAAGCAAGTTTTAAAGTACATGGCACCAATGTAAGCAGTAAGAATAATACCCATAAAAACAAATGAGAAAGACTTTAATGAAAACCTCTGCATACATCTCAGCATCTAAAAGCTTTCCTAGGAATTAAATTTGCAAAACAAATTCTCTAGTCTCAGTTTTTAGAAAAGTTAATTATCAACTAGCAGACCAATGTCTCACCACATGCAAAATGCAAGGAAAGTTAGAAAACAGCATTTATGATTTAGATTAAATATCATAGCTCATGATAATATGGTTATATTCTGTGGAAGTAACAATTCACAGTGCTCTTCAGCGACATAAATATCTGCTGCTGTTTTGGGGTTTAGTCTTTTTTTGTTTAACAAAAAAAGCAAAGTTTGTCACAGCAGTTCAGAAAGATATCTGTATTTTGTTCCATGTTGTATATTTTCAACGTAAGACCTCAAGAAGGGTTGTACCAGCTTTACTTTGGTAAATGACCAGCCTAAAGGACCAAATTTACTATTACTTGCTCCTTTATAGCTTCACTAATTCCCCTTGAAATTTTGTGGTCAGAACTCCTCTCTGAGTCAGAATGCCAGTTTTTTAATTCTCTGACCACTTCCTATTTGGGCATAGAAGTTCAATTAATTGAAACTGGATGGTGCACTTTGACAGTATTAACCTATTTAGTTTAATAAAATTATCCTTTTTTTAGTATATATTATCATTTAGAATTATATAAAAAAGAAATAAATATATACTCATGTCAACTGATCTACAATGTACATGGTAATTCCCCTGTAAAGGACAATCCCAGCCTGGACTGCAGCATACATCATTACCTTGAACGCCATCCTTCTGATGTCTCTCCAGACAGAGCTGCCTCATGTAGCTTAAAGAACCTACAAAGGGTAAGTATAGCACTGCACTTCCCTACCCAATGAATTTCCCACAGAAGGCTGTTCAAAGACCAGTACATGAAAAAGTAATTCTTCAACTGTGATGTCTGGGAGACAACATAGAGATTACTGGGTCTCTGCCGTACCTACCATGACACACGGAGTATCCATATGGTATAACGAGGGGGCTGAGTCTTTGCTTCTGTCTAATAAATTCATAGAATCATAGAATGGTTTGGGTTGGAAGGAACCTTAAAGATCATTTAGCTCCACTCACTCCTTTCCCACTTCCTTTAAAGGATTTGACCTACTGCACTGTAGTGGGAGGAAAGGAAAAGAATAGTGTTCCACCAACACATATCTGATGGCCAATATTATGTTGCAGCAAAACCATTTTAAGAAAATGAAGTCAAAATAATCTGCTTTCCGAGTATTCTTCCCTCTCCATAACCCAGCAATCAGAATTTTGCTGAAAAATCTGCATCTTGCTGGTTCATGTATGTCAGTTTTCAAGTATACCTATGAGTTTCTAAAATCTCATTTGTATGCTATACAAGCTACCTGATTTGAGCTAATCATGGACAACTTTCAGTGTTGTTCTGGGTGCCAGACTGAATCTGGAGTCACCCAAAACTAAATCATCGTAAAAAACTCATGAAGAGGATCAAGTGATTCTCACGTGAAGCTAGAACACATATCTCCAATTAATCTGTAATGTGTGTAATTATAAGCATTTGGAAGAGGCTTTTTCTATTTTCATTACAACACACACAAAAAAAGGAACACAGTTCTATATGTTGTTTGCAATTGCATGCAATATTTTTAGTATTATTTGTATATATTTCAGCAGGATTTTTAGAATCATAGAATAGTTAGGGTTGGAAAGGACATTAAGATCATCTAATTCCAACCCCCCTGCCATAGGCAGGGACACCTCACACTAAACCATGTCATCCAAGCCTCTGTCCAACCTGGCCTTGAACACTGCCATGGATGGAGCATTAACAACTTCCCTGGGAAACCTGTGCCAGTGCCTCACCACCCTCACAGTAACCCATTACCCCTTGTCCTATCACTACAGTCCCTAATGAAGAGTCCCTCCCCAGCATCCTCATAGGCCCCCTTCAG
>WYDI02035577.1:0-15402 GCA_009867235.2 Psittacus erithacus
TCCTTCGACCTGCTGGTCACACTCCTTTTGATGCAGCCCAGGATACAGTTGGCTTTCTGGGCTGTGAGCGCACACTGAAGCCAGCTCATGTTCAGTTTCTCATCGACCAACCCCTTTAGGCACTGGAAGCTGCTCTAAGGTCTCCTTGAAGCCTTCTCCAGGTTGAACAAGCCCAGCTGTCTCAGCCTGTCGCCAGAGCAGAGCTGCTTTGGCCTTGCAGCATCTTGGTGGTCTCCTCTTGACTCACTCTAACAGCTCGTCATCCCTCTTATGTTGGGGGGCCCCACGGCTGGACACAGCACTGCTTGGGGGTCTCCCCAGAGCATAGTGGAGGGGGAGAATCCCCTCCCCTGACCTGCTGCTCACTCTGCTGGTGATGCAGCCCAGGACATGGGTGGTTTCTTGATGCAAGAGCACACTGCTGGGTCATGAAGAGCTTTTTGTCAGTCAACATCCCCAAGTCCTTCTCCTCAGGGCTGCTTTCAGCCCAGTCTCACCCAACCTGCAGTTGTGCTTGGGACTGCCCCAACCCAGGTGCAGGACCTCGCACTTGGTGAAGTCTATGAGGTTCGCACAGTTCCACCTCCCCAGCCTGTCCAGGTGCCTCTGGATTCCATCCCTTCCCTTCAGTGTGTTGATTGCATTACATAGCTTGGTGTCATCAGTAAACTTGCTGCGGGTGCACACAATCCCACTGTCCATGCTGCTGATAAAGATGTTGAATAGTGCCAGTCCCAACACCAACCCCTGAGGAACACCATTCAGCAATGTTCTCCAGTTTTTCTCCAATAAGCAATGTTCTTCTTTGCCTTTCTGATTACTATAACTCAAAGGACACTCCACTGGAAGAAAGCCGAATTAAATAAGTGCCACTGGAATTATACTGCAAGAAGTATTACAGATTTTCAGCCCTTGGTTCCAAAGGAAGATAATCACATACCAGGCAGCATATACAGCTAAAATGGCATGCAAAAAATGTGCCAAAGCACTGATTTACAAAGCACTGTTTGCCTTAAAGAAATTGCATGGGAGAAAGTAAATTTTCCTTAATGTGACGGCAATTCAAAGATGTCTCTGGCATAAAAGCTGATGCTCTGCACCAGAAGAGTAAAATGCAGCAATGAAGTGAAGTATCATCACCCATCCATGCTAGTTTTCTCCATCCTCTTTTAATAAACCCATTTTCCAGTAGGGCACAGCTTCCCTAGCACAGCATCTCTAGTTTCACACCAACCTACAAATATGCCATTTTTGAACATGCAACCTATCTATAACTCCATTTCTGAACATGCAACCTACATATAACTTGCGGTAGTTGCCAGACACCAAAGAGAAACCCATGTTTCTTCTCAAAAGGTGTAATTATCTAGGCTCTGGCTCAAAGACACTGCAAAGGAGATTTATTTTCTATTAGCCATCAAAACCTACAGTTGTGCCATAATGAAAGCTTAGATGTTTGTGACACAGCAGTTTGCTCTTCACAGTGGTTTAAAATTTATGCCAGCAGTTTATTATTTAAATGGATTTTCATTAGGTGAATGCGACAGAGCTGCTGCATTCAAGTTGCACAGCAACACTAAGGAAGAATTAAGAATTACAGTTAAGTTGTGTATTGTCATGTAAATGACAAAGGAATGTCACATGGGATTCTGTGCATTGTTCACAGAGATAAATGCAGTGAACTATAAAGATGAGTTCAATAGAGCCCCATGTCAGTTAAGCAGTTGAATGGAAGCTACTCTTGGAGGCTGCTGGTATGTTTTAAAATAAATACTCACACATTCAGTTGCAGTATCTCATAGAGCTCACTAATTGACGATTAACTTTGAGTTGTTTGTAAAACTGTTGTCTTGTCCTATTGAAAAAAAGAAATATAAAAGGAAAACAGTGTAATGGCCAAAGAAAATTGTTGTTATGTGAAGTTCAAATGATTATTAACAGACCAAAGACCTCTTGCAAGTATGAATGCACAGCCCTCTCTAAGTTCTGGGGAACGTTAGTGCTTGATGTACTGAAGACAGCCCCTACACTTGCACAGCAACCACTGAGTGGGGTGCTGCCCACATTGAGAGGCATCTCTCCAGATGCAGAACAGATTATGCTTCTGTTTGATTATAGCAGGACACACACTAGTTTCTCCTTTATTATTATTCTGGCTGTATTTTGAGCCATACAATGGCCTCTTCTGTGAACACTGGTATGTGTAAAAACGCAAACAAGAGATGAACTCATTTTATTTTCTACACCCACTATTACCTCTTCGCCCTACCTAGAGTAAAACTTTTGTAAGGAAAAAAACCCAACTATTTCAGCAGGATTGAAAAGCTTTCCTACTCTTCAGTTCTGCCTCAATCCCCATCACAAAGATAATAGCAGGAGGAGAGGACTGAGAAATGCTCTAACACCCATTGAGAGGACTTTTGACAAGGGCCTGCAATGACAGGAAGAGGAGGAATGGCTTTAAACTGACAGAGGGGAGATTCACATGAGATATCAGGAAGAAGTTCTTCCCTGTGAGGATGGTGAGGCCCTGGCACAGGTTGCCCAGAGAAGCTGTGGCTGCCCCATCCCTGGCAGTGTTCAGGGCCAGGCTGGATGGGGTTTGGAGCAACCTGGTCTAGTGAAGGTGTCCCTGCCCATGGCAGGAGGTGTTCCTTCCAACTCAAACCATTCCATGATTCTATGACTGAGAACATGTATAAACACCCACTGATAGCAACTGCCACCTCTGGAGTTGTTTCTGGTACAGTAACACTTGATGTGACCTGTATTAGGAGGCTGGTACCCAGTCCCAGCACCAAAGAGGCTGATGGTGGCCAAGCTCACACCATCTCTATCAGTTTGCTGAAAGTAATTCCTCTGGGTACCTCAGTGCTAGTCAAGGTGGTTCATTTCAGGCTTTAAAAAACAGACAGAAGTCTATTCAGTTGAAGTATACAACAGTCACATCAGGGCAGATCAAGGAGGTGCACGCTTCCCGGGCAAAGCTTGGGTAAGCATTCAGGACAAAGAAGGCAAAACATCAGCACACTTTACTGAAATATCAGTTTCTTTAGTATGTTACAGAAAAGCTTATGAACATATAGAATGTACATAAAAGGCAGACTTTGTAAAATAAAAAGGTCTTCTTTTATAAAAAAATTAAAAAGTAAAAGTAAAGTGCATGAAACAGGTTTTCCTCCACTTTAACTATTGCATCAAAGTCTTAGCACACAGCAATGTTTATAAAACCTGGGAGATCCTCTTGGGTCACTCATGGGTCAGTTACTTCACTTGTCAGATGAAATGATGATGGTGATGACAACAAAGGAGTGTTTAAGCATCAACACAGTTTAACAGTTCAGGGCCAGGTTGGATAGGGCTTGGAGCAACCTGGTCTAGTGGAAGGTGCCCCTGCCCATGGCAGGGGGCTGGAACTGGATGAGTTTTAAGGTCCTTTCCAATCCAAACCATTCTGTGATTGTATGATTCTATGAAGTTCAACCAGATGCATCCACAACAAAGACTAAGAACTAACGGAATATGGACTTTCTATACACTTCGCAACTAGATTTAACTCTCATTAAAGAAAATCGGTAAGAAACAAGCTTCATAAATAGGGCAGTTTTGCTAGTTAGGGACTCCTCTATTGTGCAATCAGTTCTTGGTCTATGAATATCAACATTCATACTTAAATATACTGTTGCAAAAGGGATAACATATAAAAAAGACGTTTCTGCCTGCCTTCTTTGGAAGGAAAAGGTAGCTGACCCCGATCCAAAGACGACAGCTTTCCTTCAGAGTCTCTTAGGAAGAGACTTAGGAAGTCTCTTAGGAAAGCGAATGTACCGAAAGAGTGAAGGACGCTAACCCTCTCCCTGTTTCAGGCTCTGGGAGCAGAGCCCCGAAGCTTTACTCCACTATATTCATACCGATAGCACTGTGCACCCTCAGAGGGCTTGACAAACGCGGATGAATTGCCCCAGCAGACCGGGAGCCCGCTACCATCGGCTCCCGAGCGTGCGCACCCGCTCCCCCCAGCCCCATCCTGGCAGCGTCACACCCGGTCGTCCCGGCGGTTACGGGACACCGAGCCCGGAGTAGCATCCTTCCGGGGAGAGTGTCCCTCTCCCTCGGAGAGGAGCGGAACCTGGCGGTGCGGGCAGCCGGCCCCGGGCCGATTAGAGCACAGCGGCCTGTGCGCGGCAGTGGGCGATGTGCCGGTGCACGAAGTCGACCCGTGCCTGCAGCAACTCGGCCTGCCGCTCCGAGAGGAAGCCGAGGCGCGCCCAGAGCGGTTCCCGCGCCCGGTACCGGCGGCGCAGCTCGGCAGCGGCGCTCCGGCGGCGATGCAGCTCAGCCACCCGCCGCGCCGTGCCCTCGCGGAAGACGCAGACGGAGCGGAGCAGTGGCTCGTTGTAGGGGTCCCACATGGAGAGGAGGCGGTAGCCGTGCACCAGCCCCGCCTCGTTGTCCATGAAGACGAGCCCGCCGTCGGGGGCGCGGAGCAGGTTGCTGGTGGCGCGGCGCATGACCCGTGGGTCCCACTGCAGGCTGAAGAGGTTGCTGACCAGGCGGTCGAAGTTGGCCGTCAGGTAGTCGAAGAGGATCAGGTCGCTCCACTGCACCAGCTCCACCAGCTGCGACCGCGGCAGCCCGCCCAGCTCCCCCGCCGACAGCGGCTGCAGCCGCCGCCCGGCGCTCGCCTCGGAACCCCAGGGCGCTGGGGCCACCACAGCGGTCAGGTTGTCCACCCAGCGCGTCAGGCTGACCACGGCCCCCTCGGTCCAGGGCGAGCCGCGCAGCTCCTCCCGCACCGGCTCCCAGCGCCGCCCGCGGGCCTCCACCAGGGCGAGGGCCATGGGCGGCAGCCGCTCCTGCATGCCCAGCACCCCGGCCAGGTGGTAGGACAGCGCCTCGCCCTGGATCTGCTCCGGGTTGATGCCGTACCGGACGCAGGCGCGGCTCCCGTCCGACAGCCGCGCCAGCCGGTTGGAGCTACGCCCGCAGCCGCCCCGCTCCAGCGAGGACACGCGTGCGGTGCGGGCGGCAGACAGCCACGCCGCCGCCTCCTCCGCCGCGAAGCCCCGCGGCACCTGCTCCTCCAGCTCACGGCTCCAGAAGATGCCCCGCTCCACCGGAGAGCCGGCGGCCGGCTGGTCCCGCTCCTCCCGGCCCGCCGCCAGCAGCGCCCGGAAAGTTTTCTGCCTCCCGCCGCCGGGCTCGCCTCGCGCCTCCGGAGAGCGGCCCCAGTCCCGCGGCTCCGGTGTCTCAGTCTCCGCTGCCGCCTCCCGCCGCAGCAGCACCGTCCAGAGCCCCGGCAGGGCGCCCAGCAGGAGCAGCCCCAGCGCGGGCAGCGGGCTCGGCCTCGCCCACTTCATACTCCCGTCGCCTGAAGCCACTGCCGCATGGCCGCGGGCCGGCCGGGGCGGGCTGTACCAGCCGCCCGGGGACCAGCAGAGCCCCGCCAGCAGCCCAGCAATATGTGCACCCAGCCCCGCCGCGGCCCGGAGGCACGGGCACCGCACCACGTGGGACAGCGGCGGGTGCGCCCAGACCGCCCCGTCTACCGGTGTGGAGCCTCTGCTTAAAGGGGCGATGCCCCGTCGAAGGGGCGGAGGTGAATTGAAGGAGGGTGGCCGAGCCAGACCCCCACCCGCGGGACGGGAGAGTCCGGACTGCCGCTTCCTCCTCGCCGTTGCACAGCACAAAGGAGCTCGCAGACACAGGGAGGGAGGGAAGGAAGGAAGAAAGAAAGGAGGGGGAAGGCGGTGCGACCGCTCGTGGGGCCGCCCCCCGCGCTGGTGCACGGCGGGGTCGCGCCGCGGTCACCGGCGGATTGGCGCTGGGGGGCCGGGTACCGGGAGCTGGCAGGTGATTGCACAAAGGGGCAACCCGCTGGCCGCGGTCGTGAGACCCCCACGGAGCATCATCGCCTCCTCCACCGCCTCCTCCCGGCTTGGCGGCGGCAGGGGACAACCGGTATCTGCACGCAGGGGAGTACAGTTCACAATCCTTACACAGCGGTGTGAGCAGCGTGCTCGCCCATCACGAGTGTCACAGCATCCCCGGTGTGGGGCCAGCTTTTCCGGGCATTTGAACAACCCCGGCAGGAAGTTTGAGGCCTGCGGAGCTGGTGCAGGGCATGGGATTTCCCACCCGAGGGAACGGCAGCCAGTCCTCCCCTTCAAATTTTGTCGCGTTAAGGTGTTTAGGGTGTATAGTGGCAAATCCGAAGAGCAGCTACTTCTCTGTGTCATCCCCCTCCCCATTCCAGTTTTCTGCCTGTCCAAGGCAAGGAAGATTCGCTCTGCTCTTCCTGTATTTTAGAATCATAGAATGAACCAGGTTGGAAAGGACCTTCAAAGATCATCAAGTCCAAGGTTCATCCCAGCACTACCAAGTCCACCACTAAGCCATGACACTAAGGGCCTCATCTACACGGTTTCTGAACACTTCCAGGGATGGTGATTCCCTGTTCCAATGCCTGAGCGCCCTTTTGGGGAAGAAATCTTTCCTAATACCCACTAAACCTCCCCTGGTGCAGCTTGTAGCCATTTCCTCTTGTACCTTTTATTGGAGCCCTGTCTTGGGAAGAACATGTTTGTGAGATGAATCAGATAAACACCTCTTCCTGCTTCAGTCTATCCTCCAAAGTGGTTATTGGAGTTGGCTCAGTGAAGGGAACCCACCACATACAGAATCTTAAACATCGCAAAAGCAAAAATCCCTTTTTCTCTATCTCATCTCCTCAGCTCTTCCTGCTCTTTTGTGATATCACCACAACTCCCAGTTTTCCAGCCGCTCCACAGTCTTCCAGGTTGGATGGAATGCCGTTTATTTTCTTCTAATATAAGGAAAAAGGAATTATCTCTTTTTTCTCCCAGGATTTTGTCAAAAACGTTCAAACTCCCCAAATTCACCTTCATAAACCCCGTCGGGAGCCCACGGCCGTGTCGCACCAGCTCCTCCCGCCGGCCCCGCCGCTGCTCTGCAGCCGCCAGCGACTGGATCGGTGGTGGGAAGCCGGGCCTTGATCTGCCGTCCTCATCCTCGCATCCAAGCGGGGTCCAGGCCGAGGACACCAGGTTGTAGGAAGCCCTTTGGGGGGCAAGGGGAGCGTTGTCTCTGCACAAGAAATGGGACAGCCGGCGTGTGTCAGTTGTGGCCAATGTCTAACAAGACATCTGATTGCAACTGTTGTAACTGGGAGCGTCAGTGCTGTTGGGTGCCTCAAGCACGTACAGACTTGCTGACATAATAGTGAGAAATAGTCACCATCCTGGCTTTGCAGAAACCACCTGTGTCCTGGGCTGCACCACCAGCAGGGTGAGCAGCAGGTCAAGGGCGGGGATTGTCCCCTGCTACTCTGGTCTGGTGAGACCCCCAGTGCAGTCCTGCATCCAGCTGTGGAGCAACCACACCCTGTCCCTGTATCTCTGCCCATGTCACTAGAAGTTATTTCCGCACTAGGAATGCTTTGTACAAATATATCAATGGCACAGACCATGCGTGTAACTGACTATGGCTCTGTCAAGTTGGATTTGTATTCCTCAACCAAAAAAAAAAACATCCATCATGATGAGATACTCCAGCAACCTAACAGCAGGATTTATAGCTGGCTGTGTCTGGGGGAGGGCTGAAGAAGTAAAGGTGCTCTGCATTTCATAGCAGGGAGGGGAACATTAGAGACCTTGCCCTGCAGGCATGTTGGCAATTTCTTGTCTCAGCCTGGAACAGAGAAATCTGGAAGCTCTTCTATTGCTTTGATTCCACAATTGATTTCACAAAAAAAGATCCCAGACTGGTGGGACTCTACAGGGATTTTGGTTTTGTAATCTGTAGCGCCATGTAGAACATGAAGCTGGGCAATTTCTACACACAGAATGGATCCTATCTCCCCTGTACTCTGTGACTTTTTGTTTTTAATATCTGTGACTCTCTGCTTTTAATATCAAAGTGATAAATGAATAAGCATTTCAGATTTTGTGCCTGGCTCTTGAAAGCATTCAGAAGACTTGTCAGGTGCCTGGCAATGCTCAGTCAGTTTAGGGACTTCTTTTTATCCCTATGAAAGGTAAACTGCAAAGACAGGAAGGAATCTGTGTTATGCTCAGACTGATGTTCTCAGGGCCCCTGATAAGCAGGCTCTGCAGACAGGCATAAAAGAATAGCAAAATGATAGGTTTGCAGCACCAGTTATACAAGTACAACCCAGCCTCTGGTGGGTCCTGATCATTCAGCTGGCAGGATCTTCTGTACAAGCAATGTCAAGCATGATGATCTGGCTTTTCATGTCTTGGGGTGAGATCCTTGGCTGATTCTAACTGGCAAAGCTGCATGGTGGTGAGCAGGTTGCTGCAACTTCCAGCATCCACATTAGAATGGTTCTGGGAAGCCACTGCTCCCAGCTCACCCTGAATGCAGCCCATTCCTGAGGGAATCTCAGTAGCATTTGTGTTCATTACAAAAAAATAAACATTTTTTTAGGCGAGGAAGTAAAGAGATTCAAGAAAACTCTTTAAGTGAAACTGCTGAGGTGATTTAGAGAGACAAAATGCAATTACCACATGAGAGGATAAATGGTGTATTGAGTACTAGCCTCTGCTTTCAGGCAGGGTTTTCTGAAGGCTCACATCCCATGGCCTACAATATTCATGCGATATATACTGATAACTCTCCATCTTCTGGCTGCCAAAATATTCTTCACTCTAGTGAGTGAATAATATTGTTCAATTACATTCACAGTAACTCCAGGAACCTGCCCTTGTGTAGCACAACAGAAGAGAGCGCAGAAACCCAAACTCAGTGTCTCTCCAGAAGAGAGAAGGTCAAACCACCTCCTCTTCTCCCATAGACTTTCTTTCCTTCTGAGCCATCCTGCCAGCCCATAAAACTATCCTTGAAGAAGTGTGTATGATTTGGAAAGATACTGCCCGTAGGTAGGGTCTCCATCACCTCTTGGTAATCTGGGCCACGGGTTAAATACCTTCACTATTAAAAATATTCTCACTTTAATGGGTTCTCCAGGCACTTAGTGCTGGGATGGGCCCAGTTAAAAAGTGGGATGGATCAGGCTTGACTAGGAAAATAAGGCCAGGCTAAAGGTAGGGTTACTATTGTTACAGGAAGGAAAAAAATGTAAAATTTAGCTTCTACTGAAAAAAATATACCCAAGACACATCTTAAACTTTTCAGCAAGTCCTAAAAAAGTGCAGCTTTTGCACTGCCAGGGAAATTGTTCTAATTAGTCTTAAGGTAAAACCCCTGGCTGCACCAGTGGAAAGCCAGCTGTGCAGTTCTCTCTAAGCGAAGCAGAGAAAAGGACCAGCTTAAATAGTGAACCCAGTTTCCAGGCCTCTAATATCTTCTCTCTGTTGTGTTGCCTGGAGAGGCAGCTGGATTCTTTCGAAGGACAGAGGAGCCCCACAGGCTGCCAAGAGTGCTGTAGGGGGAAGACACAGAAGAAAGAAACATATGAATTCCCTGGGCCTTTGCTTTTCTTCCCCAGCCTCTCCTCTGCTTGAAGGCACCCTCTGCCCCTGCATGAAGATGATGAGATGAGGTGGTGAGAAATGGGGAGCAGTGTTCCAGTCTTCTCCTTTGACCCATGCATCCTGCCAGAGGAGGTCCCCTCAGCAATGTGCCTGCATGGTGCCTGGTTATCACAGAATCACAGACTGGTTTGGGTTGGAAGTGGCCTCAAAGCTCATCCAGTTCTAACCCCTTATCACAGGCAGGGACACCTTCCACTAGACCAGGTTGCTCCAAGCCCCATCCAACTTGGCCTTGAACACTGCCAGTGATGGGGCAGCCACAGCTTCTCTGGGCAACCTGTGCCAGGGCCTCTCCACCCTCACAGGGAAGAGCTTCTTCTTAAGATCTCATCTCAAATCTCCTCTCTGTCAGTTTAAAGCCATTCCCCCTTGTCCTGTCACTTCATGCCTTTGTAAAAAGCCCCTTTCCAGAGTTTTTGTATGCCCTTTTAGGTACATTTAGGAAAATGGTTTCTCAGCTCTGCCCTTCTCTTACCCACATCAGGCACTCCTGGAAGCCTGTAACTTGCCCGTAAGGGTATTCCTGGTCTGACATTCAGTCACATAGAGCTGTGCAATAGCATGCCAAACCAGCAGCATATGCATCAGCATCCACAGCATCCTGCAGGCTCCAGGATGTGACATTAAGCCACATATGGGGAACAAGCCTACTGCTGAGGACCTGTATGGTCCCATCTCAGGTGAAAGTACAGTCTTCTGCATCAGGCCACACTGAGGCTCTCTCCTCGCTGGTGGGGGACTCTTCTTCCTCTGCATTCTCTAGGGTTTCATGTTGTCCAATTGTGACTCAGATAATGAGTTTTCCACCCATCCTAGCTTTATCCAGCAGACATCTCTGCTGAGAGCATTGGCTGTGTCTGTAATTCCAATTGTCATATTTTTTCTACATGTTCCAGCTGTTAGAATCAAGATATTGACTGATACTCTCAGTCTTCACTAAAGAAGATAAATGGAGTCCACTCTGATGTGTGTAGGGACAGCCAAACTGTCTGAAGGTAAACCAGCTGGGCCTGAATGGGAACTAACTGCATTAGCTGGCTCCCCATCTGAGCTCTGGAGCCTGGGTTCAGGTTATTAGTCCAGAAATATTGCTACGCTTCCACGACTAGGTAAATGAAGACTCAATTGGACATACCAGTTTGTGTCTGTGCAACTGCAGTGATTCCCACACCACCGTCCATTCTGCAGTGGAGATGTTCTCTGTCAGGAGCCTCATGGGGTGAGAAGTGAAAAACAAAAAACACCCCCATATGAGTCATGAAGGAGTCCCAGGTTTGAAGGTCATGACTTTTTATTATTATTGGGTTGGTGATATTGAGAAGTTTCCCTGCTGCACCCTCTACATTGTAATGTGACCCATTTAAATTTCTAAGCCTTAGGAAATGCAGCATTAACATTTAATAAAAATCGCATTGATAATGTATTTACTTATCTGGTGTTTAACTAGCATTCCCTGAAAGAATGAATAAGGAGTCAGAAACAAGGGACAGTTTCTGCATGTGATGTAAAAGGAACTGGGAAAGTACCCTTCAGCAGTGAAGGGCTGCTGTGGGGAACTGAGTCTGCCCCATCTCTAAGCACCATAAACAGCTGATTAAAGAGGAGTTTAAGAGGCTCCATGTTGTGCTTACCACATGCTGCACAAAATGTATCTTTTGTAGGAATGATGAAATGCAAAAGCCTAAGAGTGAGTCTCTCCATCAGCCTTTCTTGTATTTAGTGATCTAGCAAGACAGGTAATACAGGTGCTAGTTTCTACAACTAGCCCTACTGCGTTTCTCCTCTGTGATATTGGGTGAGCCACTTGACTTGCCTATGCCTCAGTTTCTCCACTTGAACAAGAAGCTGCGGACATAGATAAGTTATTTGATGGTGTCTAAAGAGGTCTTTTGAGTTCTTGAGAGCGGCAAGGAGCTGGTGGGCACTCAGGAAAGCCAACACAGTAGAATTTTTTTGGTTTTGTTGTTGCTGTACACTGTCATTTCATGTAAATCCTGATTTGTGTAGGACTGTGTCCTCAGTGATCTCAAACTAAAGATCAGAAAAAAGCAGAGTGAGGATTACAGGTACATTTGTTCTATGTCTGATCTATGGAGATAGGCTGAGGGAGCTGGGGTTGTTTGGTCTGGAGGAGGGAAGCCTCCAGGGAGACCTTAAAGCAGTTTCCAGCTCCAACCCAAACCATTCTGTGATTCAAGACTGATTCTATGATAAATGAGCTTCCCTATCTTCCAGAACAGCTACAGTTCATTCAGCCTTTATCCCTGCCCAACTCCTCATTATCACATTTCAACTTCCCCAATATGTGGATGGAGGGGTAAAGCAGCACAGACATCGCAGGAAAGAGTTATTTTTCCTCTGGAAAATGACCAACATTTTTGCTTTAATTTAGCCCAGTTTCCTTGCAAGTGACTTTATGCCTAGTTGTTGGAATTTCTGTAAACAGTTTAGTAAAAGTAATAAAATAAATCCCCCAAAGAAGAGAAAAATAAACACAGTCATGAGTTACTGAAGTGAGCTTGCTTTTCCTCGTCCTCTTTGTTAGTCATCACAGGAGCTGGTTTTCCACTGAGTTACAGAAAAGCAACCCTGGGAGATAACAGGAGACAGCACAAACAAACAAAGGCATTGTGGAGAAAAAATGCATTTATATATTTTTAAGCTTTTGAGATCGATTTGAACAGAACTTCCTCAAATACATAATGGCACTATAGATGCAGCTTAATGCAATCTGACCTGCAAGAAATGGCAAGTAGTAGTGTGGAGGAGCTGAGCTGGTCCTGAGTATCTCCAGTCTGGGAAAGGAGCAGCATGGGCATGTGTGCTTGGTCAGTCCCCCTGTTCAGATCACTAGGACCCACCAGCACCCCTCTCTGGATCCCTGTTGTAGAATCATACAATCTCAGAATGGTTTGGGTTGGAAAGGACTCCAAAGCTCATCCAGTTCCAACCCCCTACCACAGGCAGGGACACCTTCCACCAGACCAGGTTGCTCCAAGCCCTGTCCAACCTGGCCTTGAACACTGCCAGTGATGCGGCAGCCACAGCTTCACTGGGCAACCTGTGCCAGGGCCTCACCACCCTCACAGAGAAGAACTTCTTCCTCAGATCTCATCTAAATCTCCCCTCTGTCAGTTTAAAGCCATTTTCCCTTGCCCTGTCACTACAGGCCCTTGTCAAAAGCCCCTCTCCAGATTTCTTGTGAGCCCCTTTAGGTACTGGAAGCTGCTCTTAGATTCTTTCTGGAGCCTTCTCTTCTCCAGGCTGAACAAGCTGAGCTCTCTCAGCCTGTCTCCAAAGCAGAAGTGCTCCAGCCCTTGGAGCATCTTAGTGGCCTCCTCTGGCTTTGCTCCAACAGCTCCATGTCCTTCTTGCATTGTTGCCCCAGAGATCGACACAGGTCTGCAGGGAGATCTCACCAGAGCAGAGGAGGAGAATCCCTTCCCTTGACCTGCTGCGCACACTGCTGGTGATGCAATCTAGGACAAGGGTGGCTTTGTCATTTCTCTGTGCTGCTCAACAAATGTACCTGTAATCCTTGCACTGCTGTGAAGGAGACCCGCTTTGTGCTATGCCAGAGCTTATCAGCCTTGACTGAAGAGTTTCCAGAGGGAAACCACAACACTTGCCTTTGTTTTTTTGGAGCTGTGGCTCTTCACTGCTGCTGCAGCAGCAAGTTTCTGCATGGTTACACAGTGCTCTGGTAGCAAGGCTTAGGGCTTCCCACTTGCTAGGAATGCAGTGGTTGATTAGCATTTTCTAATTCCTTAACTATGATTTATCCAGCTCCCTCAGTCTTGCTGCTGTCATTAGCCCTCTTTTCTCCTGGGCTTTAAAGAAAGGATTTTATTGGTTTCCCCTTTGCCAGAAACACTTTTTATCTTTTATGTGCAAAGTAACAAAAAAAAAAAAAAAAAAAAAGAATTACTACATCTAACGGTAATAAAAATAAATCATGGCAGTACGGCCAACAAGCTTTTCATTGAATTTCCTTCCTTTCAGGAGTTTTCCCTGTACAGCAGCATAATCCAGGAGTATCAGGCAGGAAGTATTCATCCAAAACCACAAGAAAACACAAGCGGGCAGGAAAAACTGTTTGAATTTGGCACCACACTTCCTATTTTAGTCTTATGAAAAGTTCCAGGAATGATCTTGGATTTGCTTCTCCTTAATATCCACGAGGTTCACAAATAGAATTTGAATGGAAAAAAAAAGTGTTCCAAATTAAAAATAAAGCATTGCAGGAAATATTTGGGGTTCGCACCATAATTTTACTTCAAATTTAAATCCATTTGCCCCACTTTTAAAATTATTTGCATTTTAAAAAGTAATTTCTGGATGCATCACTAGCGTGCACTGCTGCTTCTCATATATTACAATATGACATAATACAGTTGCTGAAATTTTTATCATTTTAATGTAATTTACTGAAATGTATAATGTTAATAATCAGCAATAGCTGTTACTTAGAGCTAGTTAAAACTTCACGCCATATTCCCTAGAGTATTTTATTCTTTCAGTCTGTGCTGCACTGTAACAGATTGATACTTCGTGTGCAGGATAAATAATTTGAGTGCTGGGATGAGTCAACTGCAATGATTTGCAGAAAGCACTGTTAACAATGCTGTAAAAAACAGCTTAATATTAGTGGTACTTTGTGCTTAACTCATGCTTTCCATGCCTATATCAGCAGACACTAAGATAATTAAATACTAAGATAATTAAATATCCACTCATTACTTCTCTTCTCCAGATAGGCAACCAGAAGCCCAGACAAGTGCCCCTGCAACCCAAAGCACAGATACAGGCTGGTGAAGACTGAATGACAGAGGGGAAATTTCAG
This sequence comes from Psittacus erithacus, assembly GCA_009867235.2. Classification (NCBI taxonomy): domain Eukaryota; kingdom Metazoa; phylum Chordata; class Aves; order Psittaciformes; family Psittacidae; genus Psittacus; species Psittacus erithacus. The sequence goes on from WYDI02035577.1 coordinate 14,380, forward strand.
CTAGACATTAAGAAGAAGTTCTTCTCTGTGAGGGTGGTGAGGCACTGGTACCGAGTGCCCAGAGAAGCTGTGGTTGCCCCATCCCTGGCAGCATTCAAGGCCAGGTTGGATGGGGCTTGGAGCAACCTGGTCTAGTGGAAGGAGTTCCTGCCCGTGGCAGGGTGTGGGAACAGGATGAACCTTAAGGTCCCTTCCAACCCAAACCAGGCTTGGATTTCATGATTTCAGGGCAGTGTTATATCTGGGATTTGCATTTTGTGGGTACTGCTGTGTCTTTTCCAAACTGTTGTTTTCTAGGGGTTTGCAGATGTTGCTGGAGTCCATCACAAGAAGCAACACAGTACTTATGCTCTATCCAGCCAAAATTTCCCTCTGAACATGCTGGTATTCAGTAGAAGACAGTTCGCTTCAGAAGGCTTAGCTTATCTCTCCTCTTACACTGGCCACTTCTAGTCTCTTGAGGGACCCTTAGTCTTGCTCATCCCTGAGTGCAGAGAGCAGACTTGACTCATTTTATGCAGGCTGCAAAGGTAGCATGTAGCAAAGGTGGTGCCTCTGGTGTCATCCTTCCCCCCACATCCATTGCATGCCAGCAAAGACCTTAGGGACAAGCGGGGTATAACCATGGACTTGCACTTCTTAAAGGGCTGGCGGAGTTTCTACTGCCTTGCACTTGGGATCAGGCCCTGTCATGGTTTAAGCCCAGCCGGCAACCCAGAACCACGCAGCTGTTCACTCACTCTCCCCCTTTCCTCCCCCTGCTCCTGAAGGGATGGGGAGGAGAATCGAAAGAATGTAACTCCCATGGGTTGCGATAAGAGCAGTCCAGTAACTAAGGTATAACACAAACCGCTGCTACTTCCACAATAATAATAATGATAAGGGAAATAACAAGGGAAGAGAATACAACTGCTCACCACCTGATGACCAATACCCAGCCCGACCCGAGCAGTGATCTAGCCCTTCTGGGTAACTGCCCCCAGTTTACATCCTGGGCATGACGTGCTGTGGTATGGAATACCT
>WYDI02035577.1:19699-57261 GCA_009867235.2 Psittacus erithacus
TGAAAGTCAAAACCACAGCACTGCACCAGCTACTAAGAAGGAGAAAAATGACTGCTACTGCTGAACCCAGGACACATGTCTACATGTCTTTTAAATACCTCCAGGGATGGTGACTCCACCACTTTCCAGGACATCCTGTTCCAATGTCTGATCACCCTTTTGGTGAAGAAATTTTTCCTAGTATACAACCTGTACCTCTTTGGCTCAACTTCAGGCTGTTTTCTTTTGTCCTATCACTTGTCACTTGGGAGAAGAGTTCAGCCACCTCCTCACTCCATCCTCCTTTCAGGTAGTTGTAGAGAGTGATAAGGTCCCCCCGAGCCTTCTCTTCTCCAGACTAAACATCCCAGTTCCCTCAGCCATTCCTCATCAGACCTGTGCTCCAGACCTTTCACCAGCTTTGTTGCCATTTTTGAACCCACTCCAGCATCAAAATATCTCTCTTTTAGTGAGGGGCCCAGAACCGAACACAGGACTTGAGGTGCAGCCTCACCAGTTCCCAGCACAGGGGGATGATCACTGCCCTGGCCCGGCTGGCCACACTATTTCTCATACAAGCCAGGATGCTGCTGGCCTTCTTGGCTGCCTGGGCACAAGCTCAGCAACCATCAATCAGCACTCTCAGGTCCTTTTCCACTGAGTATCCTTCCATCCACTCTTCCCCAAGCCTGGCGCATTGTGTGGGGTTGTTGCAGCAGAAGTGCAGGACCCAGCACTTTGCCTGACTGGCTCTTTAGCTCCTTTGAGTGGGCTATCATTGGTGTCAGAACTTGAAACTGGTGGCCATGGACTCTCAGGCCAGACTGAGCCACAGCATCCTGGTAAGAGCTAAGTTGAGCTAATTTGTATTAAATTCAGATCTTTTCCCAGCTTATGGAGATGATCTCAAGAAAGAAACAAATGGGTCCGTGTCTTTTCTTTCTTTTTCTAGTTGTAAAAAAAGCTTGAAAATGCTTTTATTTTACAGATATTTTGAGGGAGTGTTTCAACAGATACTTCATACATGAAAAGAATCTGATCATATCTTTACAGTTTTTCCTGATGAACTCTCTGAACAGCTTGAGCACTGACAGGATTATGATATCTATGATAAAGGTATAGCACAAATACCTGAGAAAGAAAGTAAATTTTAATTAGAGTGTTTGTTTAAAATGCAGGGGTTTGTTAGTACATGTTTAATGCAGCTTCTTTGTAGACAGCTGGAGAAAAAAAACCAGTCTGCTAAAAATTGATCTCAGCCTGCTCTGTATAGTCGGTATCACAGATATCCATGTGATTTCACAAGAAAAAGTAGCGAAGATGAGTTTTGACCTTTCTGATGCTTCAAAGGTTAAAACCAAGCTGAGAATGGAGACTTCTCTAGAGGGAGAAAAAGTCCCACTTTTCAGGCCTTTTTTTATGTCTCAAAAAGGAACAACAACACAGACTCCTCTTGCACTTCCTTTTGCCATTTCACCTTCCTGCTTCTCCTTATAGCTTGGGAAATGTCAGAAAAGAGCTCTGGTCAAGGCAGAAGTTTCTGGCTGGGGAGTCACCAAGTGGCAAGTAGCCCAGCTGTGTGTCTTTCCTTCAGCCTTGAGAAGCTGTCCTTGCAACTGATTCTGGACTTGAAATATCCCAGAATGTTGAAAGTAATGAAACAAAAACATAACAGTGGTTGCTCAGATGGCAAGATTTTCTGGGAGCACTGAAAGTCCTGAGCATCATCCAACCAACCATTTCTACCCATTGCTTTGCATATCTTGTACAAAATGACGCAAAGGGAAAGCTCTGCCAGATGTTGCCTTATGGCGTTTTACCAGGGATGGGAAGTAGTCACACCTCTGCCTTGCATCCTGCAGAAATTAGCAATGTTGTGGAAAATTAAATCAGGGAATACAAGAAAAAGAGGGTGCCTTCTGTAAAAGAAGCAGAATCCTGCAGATTTTATCCACAGTTCTGTTACACAGTGGCATAGAAGACCCAAACACCTCATTCCTTAAGCTATTTGCATTTGATTTTTCCAGGTTCCTCGCTTCCCACACCAAGATTTGATCAGCAGAAGAGGGGGCACTGACATCAGTAACAAAGCCAATAGGAGTCTGCTCTGGTGCTGTTTGAAGAAACAATAGAATTTAAAAGCAAACAAACAAAGAAACAAAAACAAACCCCTGTCTAAGCATCTCATTTTCAGCCACAGAAACAAATACACTCGGGAGCTTAATCTGTCAGCCCATCTGTCTCAGCCCCTCAAGTGAAAAATTAGATACGTCATCACCTCCTTGCTCAGAGCTGTGAGACAGCATTCATTAATTGTTATGAGGCATGAGACAAGTATGTTTAGAAGAAAGATATTCATGTCAACAACCCTAAATCCACCGTTGCCACAAAGAGGTTAATTACCTCATGCCTGATTTCAATCACAATCCAGTCAGGAGATGCATACATTTATTTCACTGAGGTTTCGTTACCGTAGACTCAAAGAACCACAGACTGGTTTGGATTGGAAAGTGCCTTAAAGCTCATCCAGTTCTAACCCTCGGCCACAGGCAGGGACACCTTCCACTAGACCAGGTTGCTCCAAGCCCCATCCAACCTGGCCTTGAACACTGCAGGGATGAACAATGCCAGACAGCCGCAGCTTCTCTGAGTCCTTTAATGCTTTCTTGAACGGGGATGGACTAAAACACCTTCACCAGCCACAGTAGTTGCACTGTCCTCAGGGGAAGAACTGTTATATCAAGATCATAACCAGGTCTAAATTGACCTAGGAAATGTGAGGGTTACAAAATTTACAGATGTCTTCAGAAGTGCAATTACCTTATATTCCTTGCACAAGGGATTAGCCACTGCTTTTTTCTTATCTTTTGCTTTTTCTGTCCTAACTCAGCCTCTTTAAACATATTTTCCTTGTGTCACACAGGGAAAAGACATGATTAAAAGCATATGGACAATAATATGGCACCTCTTGCAGGAGGAGGAAAATTATTGATTAGGCCAAGAGATACAGCTGGAAAAAACAGACAAGCTTTCAAGCACACAAGCATGAGCAAGCCCAGAAGCTTGTCAGTTTTTTCCAGCCATATCATTAAGTATAACAGCAGCTATTTCTTCTTTCTGTGAACTGGCTTGTATGGATCCTCTGGGGGCACAGTGTGGAGAATGCATTGGGAGCAAGGGAGACCACTGAAGTGTCCCTAGCATCCCACTTCATGAATTGGCCTATCCTTGGGTGAAAAGTGCCTTGATATCGCTCTGAATTCAAGCCAGGATAAGATCAGCTACTAATAAAAGTATTTATTCATAAGATCCAAATCAGATAATATTGTCACAAAATTTATAAAAGGTAAAGGGGAAGCAACGGAAGGGAAAAAACATTCAGGATTCAATAGAAAGAAACTCCCTCTTGCCCTTCTCCCAGCAGTTCATTGCAGCCTTTCCCCACACGCACCTGGCTGGGATGATCTCTACATGCCTTTCACCTGAGCCTTAACCTGTAGGAGGACTCAGCTGGTCACATCACGACAGCTCTCAAGACTGGTCTCTCCTTGAAGCCTTCCAGGGACGCAGGTGTCATCTCTCTCTCCAAAACGAGTTTGGTTCTTTTCTATCCAGGTAGGAGCCTGATCATTCTTCATTAAAATATTGGTTGTGTCTTCCTTGGGGACTTAAACATCTCTGTAAAGGAACAAGTATTATTTTTCATTCTTTTCTGATCTCTTGCCCATGCATTATGCCTCCTTTCACCTCCTCCCACTGCTATACATGTGTGACTGCATTTGTGATCTTACATTTAACCCTATATATTGTAATAACCTTTACTGTAACAAGTGAGACCCCACCAGGAGTACAGCTCGGGAGCCCACACCACAAGAGGGATGTGGAGCTACTTGAGCAAGTCCAGAGGAGGCCACAAAGATGCGCCAAAGTCTGGAGCAGCTCTGCTCTGGAGACAGGCTGAGAGAGCTGGGCTTGTTCAGCCTGGAGAAGAGAAGGCTCCAGAAAGAATCTAAGAGCAGCTTCCAGTACCTAAAGGGGCTCACAAGAAATCTGGAGAGGGGCTTTTGACAAGGGCCTGTAGTGACAGGACAAGGGGGAATGGCTTTAACCTGACAGAAGGGAAATTGAGATGAGATCTTAGGAAGAAGTTCTTCATCCCCTGTGAGGGTGGCGAGGCACTGGCACAGGCTGACCAGTGCTTGTGCCTGGGACTGAAGCACCTGCTCCAAAGCAGGGTTTCTGCCTTGAGTAAAGGTACTCACAGAATGTACTATGGAGTTGGCTGTCAAATTGGCCCAGTGCCTATTTAGTTCTGTGTTAATAAATGAAGAGTTATTTTACACAATAGGTAAGATGAGTAAAGCAAAAGCATTTTGGGATGCTTAAAGAATCTCTCCAATAGTACGCCCAAGGCTGCAGCCCACACCAAATAACTGCTTGGCAATTAATGCTCAGAACACCTATGTGTTAGCTTCTGAAGAGTCAAAAAAGAGTACAAAAAAGATAAATGCCTTTCATGGGAAACCCACTATCTAATGGAAATTAATCTTCCATAAATATATTTCTTATTCTGGGGAACTGCAAAGAATAAAAGAAACAATTTTCTATGGAGGCTGAAATTAGAAGTTCATTGCTTGTGGTCTCCAGGGAGTTCATGTTTATTTTGTTGAACATTTTACTAACACTGGGAAAATATTCTGTCTTCCTGAACATTTGCCCTTTGTCACATTGCCAAAGCTTTACAGAATGATAAATCATTTTATAGCGACAGTAGTGCTATTATTTCTCACTTGTAACATAAGCCATTTTTTTTGGTCCAGATTTTTCAGACACCTCGTAGAGATATTGCAAAGGGGCCTAATGCCTGCATATTTGAGCATACAAGAAAAAAGTGCATGAAGTAGTATAAAAAAAAAGTCATTATTCCTGTGGAAAAATTAGGCAATGCTCACATAGATTGCTCATACTAATAGGGCTGCATGTACATTTGACAGTGAGATACACATTGTAAATAATGGGAAGAGAAATGATTCTTGGTACAACATGGAGTTAGATAGTTGATCATTTCCACAGCGTACCTCTGGGAGCAAAATCGTAGCAAGTTTAAAATGTAAATTAAATATATGTATAGATAGCAAGAGCTAAGGAGTACAATTGCTAATTTATAAACACTTTAGAAGTTGAATTAGTCTTTGTTAGTGGAGAATAGGATAAATCTAAGCTGAAACAGGTTATACCAATAAGTCTATAAATGTTGAAATATATAGTCCTGGTCGTTTCTGGAGGCAGAACACTATACAAGGAGGATACTCAATCTTGTCTTGCCTGGCTGTGCTTATGTGACAACATTCCGACAGATCTATGAACCCTATGCCTGAAAGAAAAGGAGGGATTGAGGAGTGAGGCTTTTGGGTAGAGCAGTTTGTAGTCCAATAATGAAATAGCATGGGATACTTCGGGTCGGCCCTGAAGTGAACCGCAAGAGCCATTCAATAATAGAAGCCATCCATTATCACTCAGGCACAAATATTTTGAAAGGAAAGATTCTGAACAGGCTTAGCAAAGCTGGCTGGCTCATCAGTCTGATGAGATTTCTATGAAGAAGTCACAGTACTTGCAAGGTTGCCAATTTTTAAGCAGTCCTTGCAGCCAACTTCTTTATTTCCCTCCTCACACTACCAAACACGATTAGATCATATTATGAATGTATTGCCTGCCAAACTTCATCTCCAGTTAATCATACTGAGCACTGTGACCTTATAAAAGATTCTTATTAACATGTTTACTCTGTGCCTATGTACAGAGGGGAAAAAAGGTCTCACCAACTTATTTTTAATTACTATGTATTAAGGCATCCTGAGTCATGTTTGTATCCTCTTTTTGCAGTTGATATGTCATACTTCAAAGGGAAAGACTGCAAAAGAAAGCAGTGCTTCCATCTTAGTTGTGGTCACATGGAAGAAGGGGATGATATAATAGTAAATACTAAGATGCTCCAAAGGCTGGAGCACCTCTGCTATGGAGACAGGCTGAGAGAGCTGGGCTTATTCAGCTTGGAGAAGAGAAAGCTCTGGAGAGATCTTAGAGCAGTTTCCAGTGCCTAAAGGGCCAATAAGAAATCTGGAGAGGGGCTTTTGATACAGGCTTGTAGTGACAGGACAAGGGCTTTAAACTGACAGAGGGGAGATTGAGATGAGATAATCAGCAAGAAGTTCTTCCCTGTGAGATTGGAGAAACGCTGGCACAGGTTGCCCAGAGAAGCTGTGGCCACCTCATACCTGGAAGTGTCCAAGGCCAAGTTGGGTGGGGTTTGGAGCAATCTGGTCTAGTGGAAGGTGTCCCTGCCCATGGCAGATGATCTTTAAGGTCCGTTCCAACTCAAACCATTCTATGATTCTATGAAATACACTCCACATAACCAGGAATAGGTGGACCTCTGTCATCTGCATCTTATTGTTCCCATTTATTTGCACTGTGGCCCACGTGGCTTCTTTTGCTTGAGAAAATCATTAAACATTTAAAGCAGCTCTGGTCAGTAAGGCTTTACTCTGCTAAAAAGCAGAGAAGAGCTGACACTGAAAACCGGTTCTTCATGTGGTACTTATCTGCCACCCTTCTGGTAGATGTACTCTACAGAAGCAGACAATATTTTGCTTCATGATGAATGGCAACAGACCCAGGCAATCTGTCCCATGAAATGCAGATTTGCAGGTTAAATCAATATTACTTTTTATTTTTTTATATGGTATGCAGTCTTCACCAGTTCGCTGGACTGCTTTTGGATTCACCTTATCTTACATCAGACATCCAAATATCAGTGTTTACATCAAAGCAGTCATCTAAAACCCCTGTCTAGTGCATGGAGAAGAACAGAATACTCATCTTGATGCTGATTTTTAAAAGAGAGCTAATAAATCACATACCAGAGTTTTCTGGATCTCTACATTTATAATGAAGAGCACCTAAAGCACTAACTCAGATATCTATCTATTATCATCTAACATTTGATGAGATGGATGCTATTTTCATGTCTGAAATGGAAGACTCATGGAAGAGTATAAAAGGCTCGAGGCCAGGACTAGACATGTCAGTTGCATTAGACCTTAGATCAGGAATAGAAGATGAGGCAGGAGAACCAATTTTCACTGACTGACTCCTGTTGTAAGAGCAAAAATGCCATGTACTATGAAAAGGAAAGTGACTGCTGTATGCTTTAGTTATGCACTGTAATATTCCATCATACACAACAGTCCCGTTAAGTTGGTCATTGAATTGCTATTGTAGTCTTCTGCCTAAGATCTCTTACTCATAATCACCTCTAGGACAGTTGTATCTTTAAAGCAGAGAGATAAGACCTGCATGTGAAAACTAATTAAACATTTCAAGGTGTTAATATTGGCCTCAGCCTGGAGATTCTACTGCTACCAGCTAATAGTCTAAAAGGCAATGATTACTATGTGTCTCAGGAAAGATGCATAGTTTATGGATTTTTAACATGCCAAAACATTTGGGAAACACAGCGAGGACATCAACAAGAAAAGAATTTCCCTCAGAGATCAAATAAATGGATGAACTCAGCTGTGCTTCTGTCTTGACAGTGGCGACTTCTGAAGGCACAGAAAAGCTTTGGATAGTTATGACATAAACAGGCTATACAAGAAATTTCTACTTAATGTTTGTTTTGACAGTGTTTGGGAAAATTCTTCTTCATGAGCACATTTAATGCAGGAAGAAATATTATATTTAATTTACAGTTTTGCATGTAGTCACATAGATCTACATGATGAAGTTCTTTGAAGTGGTGTACATTAACTATGCCTACAGTGCCTGGAAAGGGTGGTCCCATGACTGCCCCAGGAGATGAACTGCCTGTCTGCCATAGGATGAGTCGGAGGCAAGGCCTTTAATTTCAGACAAGTCTCTACTGGCTAATCATCAGGATCCTTATGGGCTTGCTCTGAAGGCCACTGAACTCAGTTTTTCTGTTCACCTCAGTGGCTTTGGATCAAGCTGTTTTGGGTTAAAAATGCATGTAGAGAAATCTAAAATAACGTAGCAGACAATGACTGAATACAAGAAATGGAATTATGGACAGAACTAAATATATAGGGAAAAACCCCACAATAGTCAATACTCTTTCAGCAGAAACAAAAAATTCTCTACTGGATCCAAGACTGGCTCTTCTGAGGTTCTTTCTGAATCAGTTTAGACTACTTGAAGCAGACTTCTCTGCGTAGACTTTTCTTTCCTTGCATGATTTTGTGTGTCATAGTACAATGGGAGTTGGGAAGGTTTTAAGGTGCCATGAATAGATAGCAGAAGTTTAAAGCTATGCTGTCATGAAGTACATGCTCTCACTGCCGTTTCAAGATAGAGAAATAATAACAAGGATGGACAAACGTGGATTTTCTAGCAGGACAGAGTGCAATGGAAGAGATTATTCCTTTCTTTTGGTGCTTAAGCTTGTAACATTGAAGCCCTGCTGGAGAAAAAAAGAATTGCTAATTATTTCTTTTCCATTCCTTTTTGTTGCTCCTTTTCTACAAAGAAATGTTCAAAGTAACAAAAATCAATACCCTCTCTGTCAGCTTGCATGCCACTGACTGCTAACAGTCAAGGGAAGCAACAACAGCATGGTAAAATCTTTTACTTTGCTTCAGCTGAGTTTTTCCAGTCTTTAAAGGGAAGCAGCAGGGTTGATTTCCAGTCCTGGAAGCTACTACATAAACATTTATTTAAAACTCTGATACACCAATTAACAATGAATGTTGAAGGCTGTCTTACATAGAAACTCCTGTCACTCTTTCAGTATCTCTGAAGCACTGGTCTAGTGCTGGTCTGTTGGTAATCCCAGTGGGAAATCTGGTCTGATGGAATCTATTTCTTTTTATTTCTTGTACAAAGCAGGCAGCACACTGAAAAATGAGTGCCTTATTCCTCTTTGCTGCTGAGGGCAGCAACTGCAGGAATGATAGCAGTGCTCCACATCTCTGGAAGTGTGGAAAGACCAGCCAGCCCAGGACTCAGGTTGAAAGCTTTCTGTGTGATTCCTGATGTTGCCACTTTTCAAAGTTTCAGTTATGGCTATGCACTAATACCTCTAGGCTTCAAAAACTTTAAAAAGTGACATTTAGACCCACTGAATTCAGTGGGATTACTGGCTTAAACAAAGTTAAGTGGATGCCTAAGTCTTTGCTAGGTCAGAGCTGAAAATCCATTGCAATCATTACAGTGTAGTATCTTTGTGGATATTTTAAACAGGGGTCTTATGAGCTATACAAGGTCTTCCTTTAACCTGAATGAACCTTTTAGTTTATGGGGGTTTTTTTGTGTATAGTCTTTCTGCTTGATTAAGAGTTTATTAATCTTCTAAATCTCCCCAGCATATATAGCTGTAAATAACAGATTTATACGAAGAGGCATTTTTTCTGTAGCATTAGATACACGGGTGATTTCCTGGTGCAAACAGATAATGACATCACTGCCTAAAAAACAATAAAAGAAAAATCATTATGAAACATTATTCAGTCATTTTTTTCAAGGTTTTAAGTGAAACATCAGTAGTGGTCTGGCATGCCAGAGTTTGAAGATGACAAGGATGACATGGAGAATAAATATGTGGAAGCAGGATCATTGGGACTGTCAACCGCTGCATCAGTGTCTGACAGGGATGGAAAACAAGATGTTACTTTTGAGCAGCTTGTTTTTCAGCACCTAGTTTTGCACTAGCTGAAGATGCTGGTGGAGTTTGGGGATTTTTTTGTTATTTGTGGTTTTTTTTTTGGTTGGTTGTTTTGCTCTGTTTTTTCAATAGAATTGAAGACGTGACTGTATATTGGCGTGAGATTTTGATCAGCGTATCTCCTTATATGATGAGATCAAATTTTGCAATGCCCTGGTGACCTTGTCCAATTGTTCTCAGAATGGACTACTGTCCTGAAAGATCTCAGCCACTTCATGTATTAGGCTTTTTTTCTCTTTCTGAATCATTATATTTTTATTGTCTTTGTCATATTATTCAGCACCACCACCACCATCCCCCCTTTTTGGTCAAGGTCAGTCAAGTCAATCAAGGGAGAAGGACATTAAAACTGGGAAATTATTTAACTGGATGTTAAACGATGGATGGCAGAACTCCCACAAGATGCACTGGAAAGATACATGGTATTTTACTATACATTTCCTGATTATTTACTTGTATGACATGCAAGACAACTGTATAAAAGGTGAATTATTTCATTACTTCTTGTAGTTAGAATTTTACAGTTGTTCCTAACTAGGCTTTTTCACAGCACATTCATAAGGACACTGGTAAATTTGACCTAGAGGGACAGAGAAAGTAAGCCTTAATTTCAGTTTTTATAGGCATCAGTGAAAGGAGAAAAGGAGATCACCAAAGAACTGCACTTCAAACTAAGCTTTTTGTTAGACAGCACTGCTCAAGTCTTACATCACTCCATTATCTAACTGCAATGCAGTATCAGATTGTGTGAATCCTATTTCCAGAAGTGCCATACTTCTAGATTTCCAGTTTGGAAAATCAGACATTTGGCACTTCTGAAAAATCTGACCTTCCACAAATTACTTGCAACACACATTTTTTTGACCTTTATTTCATACACACGTTCGTCTGGCTGGACTTCATGCTGCAGTGCTAGGCTAGCCTTCTAGGTGAAGCATGGTTAGGTTTCTGTCTCAAAATCATATTCTCTTCTTGGCTTCCACACTAACTTATATGTGCCCATGACCATAAAACATAAACCCAACTTAAATAAAACCCAAAACAGTTGCTAAATTTCTATGTTGACTGTTTTTGGTGATCAGTTTGAAGCTGCTGTACAGACTAAAGGTTTTATTCATTAATCTAGGAAGCCTTATTTATTAAACTATGAAGCAAGAGTGTATACCACAAGAATGACTGAATCTGCAGGTTATTAATTTCCATGTAGGGAAATATGTTATGTTTTGCTACCCCCTTAGAGTACAATATCAGACTATACTAGACTATAATATCAGACTATCAGACGTAGACTATAATAGCTGACTGATTGATAACTAGGCTTGTCTATGGGCTAGTTTTAATTTCAAACCAAATCTTCCACCTGTTTCTTTTCTTACACATTGCTATGGTGAAGATCATCACAGACTGTACACGAAAGTGAAACACAGAAGGATCACAGAAAAAACCATCCAAACAGATTAAAACATGGAATAATAACTGAAAAAAAGAAAAAGCATATTGCTGGTTAGGTGCCATTAAGCAGTCATATTCTTCTGACCATATTTTGCTGATCACCTGCCCAGAATGTATTTGATCATAATTTTTAAACTACCTCCATTTTCCTGTAAAAAATCTTTTTTAAAAAAGACAATCATTACCATCATCATTACCAGTCCTATTAGATAAGGGTCTGCAATGTGTGCTGGCACTACAGCTCCCAGCTCTTTTCTGCTTCTCCCATTCTCACCCATTTAGCTTACCCGGACTGTGAAGCCTCAGTCACTGATGACTAACATCTCACACAGTGATGGGAATAGTTTGTGGAGCTCAGGCCAGGAAAAGCTGCACAAAGTGCCCTTGCTTACGGATGCCTGTGTAGGTAGGCTGCCACAATTCTGCTGTGGATCATAAATGCTAGATATTGCATTGCACACATTTGGCAAACTTGAAGCCCAAAAAGCGAAGTATACTTACTCTCAATACTTCTAGAAACTTACAAAATGTTCCTCAGATGTTACAATGAGGTCTGGGATTTCTTCTAAAGGATGTGTTTTAAAGGCAAACACTTTTCAATCTCTCCTCTAAAAGGAGATTATCCAAAAATAATGCTTTGAGGGGAGGAATAAAACATTAGTGCTAATCATTCATTAACTGCTTTTTCTGCTACTCTTAAAGCTCCAGGACTGATTTTCATTTGAACTTTATTTTCCCTCTGAGATACAAGCCCTTTCCAGCTTCTCAGTGGGCCCGTTTTCTTTTATAGTATCTTTCAAATAGTTTCTTCAGGTTTTGTTTGAGTGGGATGGGTATTACTGGCCAGTCACTAAAGTTCAAGATGTAACTCCACCAACCCTGCTGGGAGCATGTTTGAGCTCAGATGATTCAAACTCTTTCATTGGCAGAAAACTACATTAGTTTCAGTGGGAATTTTGTCTGTGAGGAGAGAAATGGGGTCCAAATGTTCTTGTAAGAAGGATGTCCTGTGAAGGCATCCAATCTGTAGTAGCATAAATGAATAACATTGAAAATCACAGATTTCCTTCAGCAGAAACTCTGGAGATTTGGAACATAATCAGGGCCATTTGGGATTGAATCGTCTGAGCAGAAGTCACAAAAGAAGAAAGTTTTCTGGTAATGTTCCAGTAACAGAAAGAAGAGATTTCAGTAGTTTGTGAAAATAGGTTTGGGAGGGTAGAGGGGGGAAGTTTGCTAAATTTTCAAAGACTGAAAAAAGTCTTTCTGGCTCTGAGCCAGTGGTTTTATTTGAAGTCCAAATTATTTTTATCTACAGCTATACATTCATCTCTTAATTATTCTTCACTGATTCTGCTCAAGCAGGACAGTCCAGAGCTTCAAGTACGGAACTGGGGTGAAGTTACTGTGTACCTTTCTTGACCTGCCACTGCAGGATATGAACCTTAGGTCATCTCCCTGCATGTCAGTTTTTCACCAAGATAAAAAGGTGGCATTCTTTCGGTTCTTGCAGACTGGACCATGCAGTGTTTTCATGTCTCAGATTTGCTGGCAGATTATTAGAAGTACAAGTCAGTGGTATTAATTACACATTAATTATTCACTCAGTGGTCAATTATAATTATCAAAGGGCTTGTTTTACTCTAGGTTGAGATGGATTGCTAGCTGCTTTGAAATGGCTACTAAAATACAGTAACTGTATCCATTTTTACAATCCAGTTTCAGCGGAAGGTAATTTTCAAACCTGTACTCTAAGTATGTTCAGCAACAGGGTAGATACAAACATTGCAGCCAAATGCTACAGTGAGGTTCCTCAGCAGTACAGACACACGGTTAAGAGCTTTTAGCTTTCTTTCATGGAGGTTACATACAGCCAGAAATATTTGGCCAGTGCAATGTGCCTGGTTTGGTCTCTGCCTCTTAACAGGAATGCAAGAAGTGCATTCAGGAGCACCGCGTAAGTTGCCCAGAGTCATTCCTGGGGCTGAAGAGACATTCTACTAGACAACCCATGCAAACAGGACACGTGCAAATCTGTGTGATCATGGCTGAGTTCACTTATTTGGCTGCTGAGCCATTCTCTGAGGAGGCAGTGGATCCACCTCAAGGTGCCAAGCTAAGTTAAGCACTGTAGAGTAATGCTGAGTGCAACCAGATTTCCTTGTAGCATAATTACCTCCCCTCAGAGAAAAGAAAAACAAAAAGATGTCACAGATCTACCAGCTTTCCCCTGTAGCCCATTCATCCATCATAAAGCAGAAAGGCCACTTTTCTGCCCTAAAACTGAAGGTGTCCCTGCAGGTCTGCTCCATCCACAGGACCAAGACACAGCTTCACCTACTCTTTTTCTACTGTGCTGAATAGCTTGCCACAGGAACTGGCTCAAAGAAACAAACAGCTGTGGCCCTTGTGGGTATGTTTTCCCAAGTGGTTCTGGCCTTTATGAGAAACCCAAGTGTTAGGTCCTCTGTGTCTGGCCTTAACACTCTCTTTCCCTGTGTCCAGCCTCATTCAGTGCTCTGGGATTTCCCTTCACACCACACACCAAAACCAGATTTTGTCTTACATCCTCATGAGACTCCCCCTCAGAGACATCTAAGCCTCAGATATATGTAAGCCACTAAAAGGACTTACTAGGTTAAATAATTTAATTGCTTTCTAGAAATGAGAGCTAGGAAATAAACTACTCATGATTGCACAGACATTAGAATAATAGAATCACAGAATGGTTTGAGTTAGAAGGGACCTTAAAAATCATCCAATTCCAACCACCTGCCACAGGTGGGACACCTTCCATTAGACCAGGTTGCTCAAAGCCCCATCCAACTTGGCCTTGAATAGTTTTGTGTTTCTTTGTGAAGAGGTAAGGGCTCCCTGTTTTCACTGTTTTCATCTGGTTTGGTGGGGCTTCAGTGTTTTTCTTTATTTTTTTTTATCCCTGACACTGAAAGGCTTGGTAAAGGAGCCCAAACTTGGAATTAGGGAAGAACAGTGGTTCCATCACTGGGAGCCATGCAGAAAGTCAAATGGCAGCTAAATGCAAAATGTCCTGCAAGTGTCATGTTGCGTTGACATGTTCTGAGTAGCACTATATGCCATAATGGTTACAAACTTGGCATCTATCTCAGGTCTTCTTATATTAGTATTTTTAATGGTGGGTTTACATCAGTATTAAGAGATTTGGAGAAAAAAACTGATCATGAATACATTGGTATTACTTTATATCAAAGGTGAACAAACATTAGTCAAGCATAACCTAGACAGAGGTCTGGATAGAGGAATTCGCCTCATGACAGACCACCTGAAGCTGTAATGGATTTTCCACAGCAGTAAACTACTCATGGTTTCCACAGGCTACTGCTCTCAAATTTTTGAGGTTGCTCAACATGCCTAGAGCTTTACAAACAGCTGTAGGTATTTGTTAAACCTTTTTGAGATACTTGAGTTTCTACTCCAAAGCAAACGCCAGCTTTTCAAATTTTCCCTCTCACAATATATGTAAAACAAAAAACTTGCAACAGAAATGAAATTGAAAAAGTCAGATTTAGAGCTATGAAGTATGTCCTTTGGATGGTATTGAAAAACTGTGCAAGAAATATATTAGATAAAATAAAGTATACTGCTATGAACTATAGGCTGAAGACCAGATAAAATCTGTATCATGTGGTAATAGAAAAGGCAGAAAAAAATATGACACAAAGATAAAATCCAAATTAAATAGCATCCTTTGTTTGGATTGAACATTTCCCCAATATCAACAAGCTCTGACCAAACATTTCAATGTTGCCAAAATTGCATTTCCTGGCAGAAATGTACTCTGTTAAAAGGTTTTGACTAGCTAGAGCCCGCATATGCCAAGTGATTCCTTTTGAATTTTGTGGTTTTCATCCACTGTGGAGTGAACTTTTAGTGAGCCTCATTCATTCATCTGCCCCACCATAAAAATACATGGCTATTTTAAGCACATTGTAAAGTAGAACATGTCACTTGGCCAGGCTGCCCGGTCACATGGGCCAGGAACCCCAATCTGCACCCACCCAACATTAGGGGCAGCATCCCAGGATGCATCAAACCCTGGAATTCCAAGGAGGGGGATATTTAAAGTGCCTCCCTCTGGAGACGTCCATAATTTCAGCTCACCCACAGCAACTGGGATGACTCACATAAATAGATATTCACATTTCGGTTTCCTCCCCCTTTGCAATATCTTTCTTCCCAAAATGAAAATTGCTACCTCAGAGCTGAGCGCTGTGTCAGTAAACCCATCACAAAAGGGATCGGCTGCCAGAGTCCAGAAAGGGTTAAGGCAGCAGATGGAGAGGTTTGGGGTGACGTCGTGCTTCTGGATGCCTGAGAAGTCTCTTGAAGGTAGTTCCCCTCTGGTGAGGATGGGAGAGAGCTGAGGTCTGAAATTCGAGATCCCTCGCAGCCTGGAGCTGGTGAGGACCCAGTAAAAGCTGTTTGCCTGCTTTCACTTCCCGAGCAGTCACACCGCTGCACTGGTCCGGGCACTATGGAGCAAGCCCCCTGGACACATGTAGGACTCACTCTCCTCCAGCTCCTGCTCATCTCCTGCTTGCCAAGAGGTACCGTAAGTGAGCGTGTACAGTCCCGGCACAGCCGAATGAGTCCCTTTCCTTCAGAGAGGTTTGATCTCATGTGCTGTCATTGGAAGTAGGAACATCTGCAGGGATGGTAGTAACAGAAAGAAGGGGCTCTGCTTTATTTATTTTTTTTCTTGCCGGCATGAAGTGTGTGTGGGGGGAGGTTTGTCCAGGGATGACTTCCAGGCAAGCTTAATAGACTTAAAGAGAAACAACTGGCTGCATTTTTTTGCCAATGGCCATAAGGAAAAGGGTATGCAATCATTCTGCTTACTACTGCTTTATTTTCTCAATACTGAGCTAAGGAAATTATGATAAAAAGAAGCATTTAAGTCTCCAAATTGTAAAGCGTAATTTGTTTAGTTTGGCAAGACACTTTCCTCTCCAGCCCCAACACTGAGAACGAAGGCAAGGGAGGAAAAAAGTGAAGGAAAAAAAGAAAACAAAAGCCACACATTGTTTCCGATCTGGGCTTTAGTTCTGCCAATATTATTCTTTCTAAGAGGAAGCCTTGTTAAAGCAGAATGATCTTTTTTATACTCAAGCCTCACCCAGTTTTTGCTGAACCAGCATGTATGGTTTCTTCTTGATAAGGTTAAGCAAAAACCAGTTACTGTTGAGTGCAGATTTGCTGTTGTTATTTACATGTGGAGGTGGCCGGAGCTGCTGGCAGCATCTCGCTGTTGGCACTGCTGGCTGCTTGCTCAGGAGCTGCAGCCCTAAGGACCAGGAGGTGAGGTGCCCTCACATCACCCACCCTTCAAGCTGCTGCAGACCATGGTGCACCTGGCAAGGTAACTGCCTGTTATTGGGGGAGCTGTCAGGTACACAGGTACTGTGATTGGGATGGCTATCAATCATCTGTGTCAAGGATAGTGCTTCAGAGCCCACCCAACCTGGGGCTGCAGCAGAGGGTCTGCCTCTGCCATGCTCTGCCATTGCCTCTGAGGCTAGGGTGAAGGTGACAGGCAATGTCTGCCCACTGATGCCTGCAGCATGACCTCCTGCCAATGCTTCCCTGGGGCATGAGCATAGGGAGCTTCTCCACACCTCCATTCCACATGCACTGACTTGACCCTGCCACCCTTTGGTCCGTGCCACTTTGCACACTGGCCAGGAGAGGTGGCTCCATGGCACACGCTCGAGTGGCACAGAAATAGCAGCAGAGCAGCCCTAGGCATGGGCTGTAGCTGTCAAAGCAGCAAGGTGGGCAACAGATCTCTCCTTAAGCCAGAGCAGCATGTCTCAGTCACGGTATGAAGTTGGCCTGCCAAGGGGGCAGGCACTGGGCTGCTGGTGACAAGGGGAGACACGACAATGAAGGGCAAGGAGATGAGGGCTGCTGGACTTCAAGCTTGGGAGGGAGGATGCTGGTTCTCCGCCACCAGCTCCTCACACTCCAGGAGCAGTGCAAGAAGGGCCTGTAGGGCACATAGAGGAGAGCCAGCTGTCTCTCTTGCCCCATCTCCTTCCTAGCTGTGCCTCCCCTGCCCTGCTGCTGGTGGAGTGGGCACTTGCCCATAGCTGCTGAAAAGAGGAGGGGGCAAGGAGCTCCTGTCCAGCAGCAGTGGGAGAGGCACTCAGAGACAGGGGAGCAATTCAAGAGTGCAGTGGTGGCCTTAGCATGTCAGAGCAGTTTGGAAAAGAGCATTTTGCCTCCTCCCCACAGATGTATCCAATTTTTATCCCTGTTTATCACACCCAGTTGCTCAGGGCCTGCCTCAGGAGTTAGGGGCAGGAGTCGGGGAGGTCTGGGAATTGATTTTTGGAATAAACTTGAAGTGCAAGTGACTCATATTTCCTTAAAAATATATGTGTGTTTGTTTCTCCCTATCTAAACCCTTCCCAACCTCTCTTCCCCTCCCCCTCCAGCCTCTATCTAGAGAAGTGGAGGCCAGATGCACTCAGATGCATCCAGATGCATTCAATCTTAGCAAATGGGTTACTTCAGTTCACATGTTTAGGTTCCTAGCATGGACAAAGTGAAAGAGACTTGCTTTTTGTTTTGGAGAAAAGCTGGAGTTACTTACTCTCATACCCAAGGCCATTGCAAGGGGCTCCCAGGGGTCCCTGCAAGCCTGCTGGTGGCCAGCATTTGTGTCTCCATTGGCCCACCGGGAGCCTTCACCATCACAGAGCCCTATGGGTGCTTCCAGCAGCACAAGCTCCCTTGGGGACATAGATGCCCCTCTCTGTCCAGCAAGACCAGAGATATGGTGCAAATGGGGAAGGAGGCCATAGGGCATGGAGGCAAGCTGTCACTGAGAACAGATGGGGGCATCTGCAGTCCTTGGTTAGGGCTTGACTACACACCCCTGTAAGGAGTAAAATTTGAGATGGAGGGGTTTTGTTGCTGTCTATGCGGACTATTTCTATCTGGGCAGCACTAACTTCAAGTAAACTGCCAGCGTGCTCCAAGTCTCACACCACTACAGCAAGAAAGAACTCAGAAACAGGTCAGCACCACTCCTCCATGTTTATAACACAAGCACATTCCACATTCTCATGTTATGTAATCATGAATTTCAGTACTGCAGCTGCTTCTTCTTCACAGATTCCCAAATATTCTCCCCTATTGCAGAAGCCTGGCTTTGTCCCCCAGACCCCATTAGCAAAGGCTGGGCTCTCTAACTTCATCAATGCTATCACTAACTGATTCATTACCTGTTCCTGTTCCTTGTCTTGCAGCACAAAATCTCTTCCTGATCCCACTAGTATAACTTTTGTGGCCAGAATAAGCTCCTTTATCCCAGAAGGAAATCAAGGTCTGAAGGGTAATGAGGCAGCCTCTGAGTTTTAGCCTTTACCCTGGCTATTTTAGCCTGTCATGGCCCTTCTTGGATGCAGCCAGCACCTATAATAAAATCACAAATGCCAGTTGATAATTACAGAGACAAAACTGAAGGAGGAGGAGGTTTAGGGCAGACTTCTTCAGGTTGCTTTAGATACTAAAGCCGTCCTGGCTAGTGGCATAGGTGGCTAGTGATTTAGATGTAACTATGACAAAAAAGATAGAGTAAAGGTGTCCCTGCCCATGGCAGGGCATTGGAAGTAGGTGAGCATTAAGGTCCCTTCCAATCCAAACCAGCCTATGACTCTAAATAGAAAGGAGAGGATATGAGGGTTTGGTACAAGAAAATAGGGAAAG
This sequence comes from Psittacus erithacus, assembly GCA_009867235.2. Taxonomy (NCBI): domain Eukaryota; kingdom Metazoa; phylum Chordata; class Aves; order Psittaciformes; family Psittacidae; genus Psittacus; species Psittacus erithacus. The sequence continues at coordinate 38,625 of WYDI02035577.1, forward strand.
GAGCAGTTTTGACTCAGGAGGTGTGGAGAATGGCTTTATTTTGCATATTACAGCTTACCTTCAGGGAACCAGGGCTGCTGAAATGTAGAAAGAAAGGGAACAGGAAATTTCCTATAGGAACGAGCATATTATTCAAGAGCTGTCACTCATCCCTGCAGTAGTGGGTAGACCAGGCAACAGGAGGGTCTACAGGACGTGCAGGTTCATTGAAAGAGGAAAATGGTGGGAATGATTTGGCATCACAACTGAGGTGATGTTGGCTGAGGGGTAGTGGGATTATGGAAGCTTTAACATGTAGAAAGACTGAATTAACAGTCCTGTTTTCAGTTGAGACTGGAAATAGAAAACCCAAGAGCTATTTGTGTTAACGAAGTTTTTGCATTAATGCACCGTTACATTGCTTAGATGGGCAAAGTCTGGATCTCACAAATAGGAACAATTTTTATTTGGCTTTCCTTTTAGACAAAGCAAAACAAGGCAGTGTGGAGAGAAATACAAGCTTTAGAAGTCACATGGGGAATCCTGTTAAGGACCTGATGGAGACCTCAAATATAATTTTTTTATTGAACTAACAATTCTTTTCTCCTTGGAGGAGAAGTGTTGGGAGTTTACAGATTGTTTGTCATAGCCTAATTAAGAACAGAAGCTTACAAATGTAGAAAGGGCGTTAGTGCAGGAGCACAATGAAGTAAACCTATGGCCTATCAGGAACACCATCAGGGCTATTTATATCTGAATTTATATCTACTAAGCACTAGATGACAACAGAAAACCTGGAATAGAGACCCTCCTATTTGAAAACATTAGGCAGACCCCAATTCTTGAACCAAAACAGAATGTACATTCTCCTTTTTTTCTATGTGAAACATGATCTGAATTGTTAAAAAGGCCAAGCTTAAGGCAAGTGGTCTCATCCAGCAGAACATAGTTGTACATACACTAGACAGGTTTTCAGTGCTTTTCTTAGAGGCAATATACACCAGTAGTTAAGTCTGCTTTGAACACAATTGTGCATTTGGGACTTAAAAAGACTGTCAAATTAATGCATATTTATTAAGAGGACAAATACAGCTTAGCATACTAAATTTACTAGATGATCTTTAAGCTCCCTTCCAACCCTAACCATTCTATGATTTCCTTCTGTGTTCACTCACTGGCTTTGTTTTTTTCAAATAGAAATCCTTTCTTTCCCCCCTCTCCCTACTCTCACTGCTGTGTGTAAGCACACACCAGTGCCCAGTAGATGATGCTCACTGACTCTACAGGAGATGTAGTCTAATTTTTCAACAAAGCTTTGTGACCCATAAGGTAAACACAGTGAGTATAACTAAAACAGCGATGTATATTATCTACCCTTTTTATTAGCCCAGCTGCTAAAAAGAGTAATAGGTATATAATTTCTAAAGAGAAACAAGTGTTTTTAGAGATAGCACTATCTCTTTCACCCTTTTAACACATCTATTAGGAAACCAGGCATCATTTTGCACAATAGGTTATCAGAGGCAAAAAGAGATTAAGAATAAAGACCTGCACTTTCATTCATTATTAATGATTAGGGGTACACTATTTTTGAAAAGCCCTAATAAAAACCTCTTAAAGGTGAACATCTCTCTTCCCTTCCAAGGTCTATTTCTCTTGGACTTACTTAAATCAAATGGAGAATTTTTCTATTAATCACAGTGAAGCCATGATTTCACCCAACATGTTTCTCATTTCCAGCTGACAAGTTCTCTACCTCCTGTTTGCTCAGAGCTCTTCTTGTTGTTAATGTCTACAGGCATACCTATGGGGCTAGGCCCAGCTTGCACATCTGTGCAATGACAGTAGAGATGAGGGTGATGAGGTCCTGGCACAGGTTGCCCAGAGAAGCTGTGGCTGGCACAGGTTGCCCAGAGAAGCTGTGGCTGCCCCATCCCTGGCAGAGTTCAGACCAGGTTGGACAGGGCTTGGAGCAACCTGGTCTAGTGGAAGATGATCCTGCCTGTGGCAGGGGGTTGGAACTGGATAAGCTTGAAGATCCCTTCCAACCCAAACCAGTCTGTGATTGTATGATTCTACAAAACAGGAATAAAAATGAGACATGAAAAAAAAAAATTAAAAAAAAGTTACCTTTTTCACCTAGGTTTCACCTCTGTTGGAGCTATTTTTTCTTTTAAATGAGAGAGCTTCATTGCACAATTATTTCATGGCCAAGCATTCCCTAATAAAAGACTTAGGAAACTGCTGCTGCAAACTTCTTTTCTTCTGCAGAAGGCAGCAACTGGGTTTGAGCATCATGCTCAAAAATTAAAATGTAATCAAAGAAAACGGGGCCTGTTCCCTCGTGGAACATGAACTGGTTGAATAACCACTTTGCAAAAGTCATCCTCTGTGGACGACTTCTGGTTTTAGAGATGTATCCATTTGTATCTGCTCTTATTTACAATGTGCTTTAAATACATATGGCACTTTTCAAAGCAATTTAAAATAGTATTTCTTTGAGCCTAAGTAGCATTTTACCAATGTGCTGATGGATAAATTGAGGCATGAAAATTCAGAATTCAGAAAATTCAGAATGGACTTGTAGGATGGGTAGTTCCATTAGTTCAGACCAAGATATGGATGTCTGTATCAAGCACTTTCTTCTGTCTTTCAGGACTTCTGATAAATACATATATCCAGCAGGGTCCTAAGGTGTTCTCTCTTGGAGGAGTGTAGAGCACATTTAGGTTGTAAACTTTTCTTCCCTCCTCCACACCAAGGATGGATAGAGTGGCAAACTGGTTTTCTGCTGGATTATTTGTCTGATCCCCCCACATAGCAGCTAATACCAGCACAAAGATGAAGAGTGGGAATGGGAAGATAGAAAGTCAAGAAGAGAAGGGAGGAAAAAGCGTCCCATCTCAGTAGCAGCATGGGTTTATATCAGCTTAAAGTGACTGCAGCCTAAAAAAGTCATTCTTCCAAGGAAGTGGAAGATACAAGAGTTAATTGGTGTAATTGGGCTTGCTTCAGTTCACCTCAGTTCTTAGTCATAGAATTTTGCCAACTCTCACTCTTTTGGAACTGAAATTCCCTTTCTATTGAGCAAGGTGACCACGACTGACAAATCAGCAATGGCAAAAGACAAGTTTGCTGAAGTTGCAGTTTTACTCCGATGAGCTGCCTGACCCACCCCTCAAGCAGCAATTCTGTCAGTGAATCACTAAAGCATTAAACCTGACCTAGTAAGATAAACCAAAACTGGTTTACTTGAATATCCCAAGGTCCAAACTGCAGTTGGTTAGAAGCTCACTAATGTGTGCATCACACTATTCGTTTCCAGAGCCTGAAACCCTAGTTCCCCATAAACAACCTCCCTGAAGATGAAAGCTAATAACTCACTAGATTCTCCACCCCCCATGGACTTATATTTCATCCACAATGCCATCCCACAGGAGTTTCTCTTCCTCCTTCCTTATTTCTTTATTTTTTAAATGCCTGAAGAACCTTTTGCTATCATTTCAATTTCCTTTGCAAGGTTAAATTCAGCTTGGCTTTTAAGCTGAGCTCTAAGATATAGCTTGATTTGATGATCAGACCTTTTTCCCATCCCTGAAAGGTCTCTGCTTTTCCCCTGAATGACGGATTTGACTGGACTTATTGTATACCCCACACGATTCATCACTATCCTATCCAGCAGACCTTGTATTGAATAGAACCAGTGCTTAAGATGGTCTTATTCTTGCAGCTACTTTTTTCTTTATTACTGGGGCATCCTCTTTGAACTCATTGGCATAAGAGTAAGCAATATATCTTCAGACTTCAGGGTAAGTACTAATGGAGCCTTCACTTAACCTGTGAGGAGACTCTGGGCTTTTCAGAATGGTGCAGTAAAAGCTGACCATTTGGAAGGCTGCATTTCCACTCAGTTTCAAACAATATTTCTGTCAAACCTCCATCATGACCCTCCCAAGTACTAATAAAAGAATTTCTTGTGCAGTTGTTACAACCTTTTCTGAAGTCCTGCGGCTTGGAACAAGATAGTATTTCAGGTTTAGAGAGGACAGAGATGGCTGAGCCTTATGTGTGCCCAGCCATGAGAGTGATAGGAAAATCAGACACACTTGTGCCAGGGAGACGATGACTACATTGCTGACTGCTCAAGCTCCTCTGCAGCACACCAGCCTGCCCAAGCACATCTTGGCCAAGGAAGTTGGCATGTTTTGAAAAGGTGAAGCAAAATAAGAAGTGAAAAAAGGGAATTCTGAACCAGAGAAAGTAAGGAATGTGTGTGAACCTGGCAAGTCAGATCAGAGCTGGATTTCCTGTAGCTTTGTAAAGTGAGTGACAGTAGACTCTTGGTAGTCCAGCAGGTTAAAACTATTCACCCTTCAATCTACTGCAGCACCAGGAGTGACCTCCTTCCAGTCCTTCCCTTCACCGGATTCTGGGGGTTCATGGTACAGAGGCTGTGGTTCATCACCCACCCTCAGCTTTTCACAGAGGAAGCTCAAGGCCCAGCTGTTAGCAAGGAGGGCTCCCCAAAGTGAGGAGCCTTTGGCTCCTCCAAAGCCTTGGCTCAGCACCAGGGAGAAGGGAAGGTGGCATCCTCACTGTGAGGAATTGCCATCACTGTAGCTCAGCCCTCAGATACTGACTGGAAACATCAGAGAACCACAGAATTGGGTTGGAAGGGAGCATAAAGGTCCTCTAACTGCAACCTCCTAACACAGGCAGGGACACCTTCCACTAGACCAGGTTGCTCCAAGCCCCATTCAGCCTGGCCTTGAGCACTGCCAGGGATGGGACAGCCACAGCTTCTCTGGCCAGCCTGTGCCAGTGCCTCACCACCCTCACAGGGAAGAACTTCTTCTTAATATCTCATCTAAATCTCCCCTCTGTCAAGTTAAAGCCATTCCGCCTCGTCCTGTCACATGTTTCTGGGCTTTCACAGTTGGCTTTTCCAGGCTGCTCAACATCTTTGTCACTGACTGGTGACCCCTGAGGACACCACTGTCACTGGTCTCCACTTGGACACAGAGCTATTGATGGAAATTCTCTGAGTGTTACCTTCCAGCCAACTCCTTATCTATCTACTGAGTGGTCCATCCATCAAATCCAGTCCCCTCCTACTGCTTTACAAAATCCACTGCTGACAGCTTTAGCCTCTGAAATGTGCTATAGGGACTAGGTGGTCTCACTAGATGCAGGCATCAGTGAAAAGCATGAGTATGTTGCCATCTGAACCTGGAAACATATGAGAATGACCAGTCACTCTGCGTATGCCTCAGTGCTTATCTCTCATCTCACTTGCCCCCCAGAATGGACTCAAAGCATTGGATGAAAAATTGCTTTTGTGCCAAAGCCAAGCAGGTCTTCTCTCTGACACCTGCCTTGGAGGTTCATGTGTTTTCCCAACACAGACATTTTTTGCTTAGTTTCTGTGGTCTTGAGCTGCTTCCATGTGTGCTGTTTATGCCTGGATTTACTGAGTTTTTCTTCCATCCTTAAAATCCCAGAAGTTAATCCACTGTTTATTTGCCTGTCCAGAGACTTGTTTGTTCTTTTCAGCTAAATATTTTGCATGGGTTGTCAAGCAGCTTCTTCCTGCTTCTCCCAAAGAAAGGTCAAGCCACTTTCTGGACTGTGATGCTAGGAGACACAGCCACTGCCTGTGAGCCAGGCTGCCTGCTTTGGAGGATTATCAAAGTCAGGGCCACAAAGCACCCCGCAATTATCTCTGTCACATTTGGCCAAGGCCTGCCTTCCAGAATTCTACTCTGTCAATAAATCTTCCCTCACACTTCCCTGCCTCATTCTCTTCTGCTTTAGGGTAATAATGGCCAAGTGTGGGCATGGGAAGCAGGGTTATGCCTCTTCCTCCCTGGAGCCCAGGATGAGCACAGCAACAGAAACAAACATTTGTTACACGCATGAGTGGCTCTGTGCATCTCCCTCTTAAATTTCAGAGGGAAAGGCTTCCTTTGCCTTTTGTTCAGTAGCCTAGAAATATTTACGTAAACAAAAGGGATCCTGCCATTATAAAAGAGGTGCGCAGTCTTCACACTAATTTCTTTTAAAAATGGCTTCTACAAAACTTCAGAATAATTCATTTAATGATATCTGTGAAGAAAATCCTCCAGAGCATCACTTCAAAAACACTCAAATCCACAAATTTCCTTGTCAAGGCTACATATGTTGCCCAAAAATTGTCAGTAAATCAAAGACAGACTATTTTTATTGTTTCAGTTAAGACAAGGGCAAGAAGCGATCAAACAGCATTTCTAGGTGGCAGTGGATTTACTTTTACAATTCTTTAAGGGCCAAGTTGATTCAACTGACCAACACTACAAATAAATACATACATTTGTTTCACCAAGTGACATCTGCTTTTTGACCCTATTGCGTACACAAGCTCTACATATGAAAATATGTACGCATATCATAGAATCACAGAACAGTTTGGGTTTGAAGAGACCTTAAAGTTCATCCAGTTCCAACGCCCTACCACGGGCAGGGACACCTTCCACTAGACCAGGCTGCTCCAAGCCCCGTCCAACCTGGCCTTGAACACTGCCAGTGATGGGGCAGCCTCAGCTTCTCGGGGCAACCTGTGCCAGTGCCTCACCACCCTCACAGGGGATGAAGAACTTCTTCCTAATATCTCATCTAAATCTCCCTCTGTCAGGTGAAAGCCATTCCCCTTGTCCTGTCACTACAAGCCCTTCTAAAAAGCCCCTCTCTAGTTTTATTGTCAGCTCCTTTAGACACTGAAAGCTGCTCTAAGGTCTCCCCAGAGCCTTCTCTTCTCTAGGCTGAACAAGGCCAGCTCTCTCAGCCTGTCTCCAGAGCAGAGGTGCTCCAGGCCTCAGAGGATCAAAACACCTGTGTGAACAGGGAGCTATGTACAGGCATGGTTGGACATGCTATACCTTAGATACATATGGCTTGTTGCAATAACAAGGGAGCCCTGTTACTCAGAGTTTAAAACAATAGAAAAAAGGATGTTACCTAACAATGACTAAAAAAAGAAAAAAGGGGAGGAGAGAGGGAAACAGAAGAGACAGTCTCATTACGTTTCCTTCACGCCTCATCTTTCTAGTCTGCTCTTTCTCTTTTTACCACCAAGCTCCATGAAAATAGTCATCAGGCCTGTCAGCTGGTGAGGAGACATGCTGACAGCACCATGCACTCATTAGAGCTCACCTTATAGAACCTAGTGTGCTGGTGGAGAAATGGGATCTGCACTTACTGTGGCGGTCTGCCTTTGGTCCTGTCAGTTCATGGCAGATAATAGATTATTTCCTTGTGTTCCCTTCTCTGTTTCCCGCTAGCAGAGTACACAGTGATCAATGAAAACTGCCCGGGTGCTGAGTGGAATATCATGTGTCGGGAGTGCTGCGAATATGACCAAATCGAGTGCATCTGCCCAGGACAGAAGGAAAGAGTGGGCTACACCATTCCCTGCTGCAGGAATGAGGACAATGAGTGTGACTCCTGCTTAATCCACCCAGGTATGTTTTGGGCCACACTGCATTCACATTGGAACTTTGGCCAAGGCACCAGCACATAAAAGTAGCTGCTTAAGAGGGGAGTGGCAAGGACAGGCAAATCTCACTGGGGCATGAGATTGCCCCAGATCTCCTCAGGAGCTTCCTCTGCTACTCCACGGACAGCAGCAGGACACTTGGCAAGGTCCTGTGCAGCAGGTAGTGTTGCTGCCAGAAAAAAAACCCACCACACTTTCCACTGGCAGTGTTGTCCTCTGGGTGTCCTGGGGGGGCTGGGGAGCTGCCAAAGGGTGATGCTGCATCTGGCTTCACAACAGGAGCTTTTTGTAGGTGCTCTGGGATGGTTTGCATGCCCAAAGCAAGAAGGGAGAGAAGACTAGAGAGTTGGGCTTGATCAGCCTGAAGAAGAGAAGGCTCAAGGGACACCTTATAACCGTCTGCCCACGGCAGGAGGTTGGAATTAGATGATCTTTAAGGTCCAAATCAGTCTATGGCTCTATGACTTGGAAGTCTGGCTACCAAAGTAGAAAGGCTGAAGTGAAAGGTGAGGGCAGGAGGAGACAGGACCAGGTTAGAAGACATCAGAATCACTTGGGCTGGGCCCAAGTGGCACCAGCAGCCACACTGAGACTTCTGAGAGAGACATTTACAGTCAGAGCAATGAGATTTACATGTCTGGACAAGTCATACTGGGAGTTTGGTTCCAAATATCAGAGTCTGAGCTGCTTAGGGTTTGGAGGTGGAGGTTGGGTACGATTCACAGCAGGGAAGCTGTCAGCACCACAGAAGTCATTAACATAACCAGCATTCTCTGTGGGCAAGAAGGAGAGACTGCTCCTCTTCCTGCAGCACAATCTGCCTTGGCCATCATCTAACACTGTGGCTCTCCTTTCAGGCTGCACCATTTTTGAGAACTGCAAGTCCTGCCGCAATGGCTCCTGGGGAGGGACGCTTGATGACTTCTATATCAAAGGGATCTACTGTGCAGCATGCAGAGCTGGCTGGTACGGAGGGGACTGCATGAGTAAGTGTCCTACATGAGCAGAGAGGCATGGCAGGGCCAGGGAGGGGTGAGATGGGGCCAGAGCCATGCTGTGCCTTTCCAGTTATCCCTGAATGGTGACTCTTTAAAGGGCACAGACAGGAGAGGGCAAGCACAAACAGGCAGTGAGAGGATCTACAGGGGGAGAACTTCTCTCCCAGTGCTCACAGCATTGGCCTGGGCCCCAAACCACAGGAGGTTGCAACCCTACTAAACTTCTGGTTTGTTTTGGTTTATTTTAAAACTTTAACTACTGTGACTCTGGAAATCTTCTGTTGACTGCCTTTCTCGGACGTTCTTCAGCATAACTGATTCCCCAGAGGCCTTCAGCAAAGCATAAACATTTACAAGGGCATCAGCTAGATCAAAGAGCTTCTCCTCTGTCCTCCTGTAACCCCCTGGGCTGCAGAACCAGCCCCAGGCAAGATTCATCGCTCCCTCCCTCCTTCACACAGCTCCAACACACTCCAAGGAAGCTCTGGAAAACAGCATCCTGTAACTGCTAACAGTTCTATGATGGACTAGGAGTGTTGCAGGGTCTGGTAGCAATACCTGAAGGTTTTGTTCCCAAGAGCATACAAGAACTCCTGCTTGTTGGATTTTGCTAAGCTGTTTGCTCCAATGCTATCTTTCAATACTGAATTCCATAAACTAACTCAATACAGTTTTATTACTTTTTTTAACAGTTTTCCACCTTTTGTATTGACTGTCTCTGTGTTCACCTTTCACTGAAAGATGAAAGCAGAGCCTCCTTTTCCCACTCTGCTCTGTCCATTTTTTCTACATATCTTAACCAAATGTCCTTTTAGTCAGTGATCTTAAAGCAACAACTGAGCCTCCTTTCCCAGCACAGCCCACAACCATTCAGGAGGTGAAAGCAAACAAACTAAAATCATTGCTTCAAACAGCAGAATATGGGGAATCAACATGTTTCAGCAACAGGACTAACTCAACCTTGGTGCTTCTGGAGTTGATAAACTGAGTCCCTTGCTGTTGATGGTGCGATTTCTGATAGCACTTTAAAGTTCTGTTTGCTCTGGGTCGATGTTAGAGCTCCCCTGGCACTTTTTATAAGAGCAGAGCTGAGAAAGAATCATTAGCTCATCTAATCCCTCCTCTCCCTGCCTCAGTGGGTCAGCTGCCTGCAGTATATTTCAGCCTGTTCTGCCTACTTGTGTTTTAAAGCAAACACACCCCCTCACTGCAGCCTGTTTGGGCACTTTTGCAATACTGAAATTTTGAAGAGCTTTGCCCTATAGTGCTTTCCTTCCTACTTGCTCTTTTGAGGGAAGCAGTGTGACACTGAGGACATGGTCCATTTTGTGCGGGTCTGTGGTACTTCAGAGGCAGGTTAGGGTGGGCAGATCTTTTCCACTCTTAAAAGAGGAGCACAGGGGGCAGTTGCGACCTCAGCACACATCTGAGGTCCCCTGTTCTGGCTCTTATGTCTGTCCCACTTTTAGCCCTGGTGGTAGGCTCAGGCATACAGAGATTGCTTGTCCAGAAAGCAGTCTGTGACCATGCTGGGTGCAGGCCTGCAGGCTCACAGATATGTGGCTTTTGGTCTGGAGGCTGACCAGCGAGTAGCCTCTGAGGGGCAGCATGCACTGGCTGCTGGAGCAGTGGATCTGCTAACACTACATTTTGGAGAGCAAAGGAGGAGGTGTTTCTCTTTGGTACCTGCACACAGGATCACATCTGGAACTTTGCAGCCTGCCCTGGGCACCTTTGTTAAGTCACAGACTGGTTTGGGTTGGAAGGCACCTTAAAGCTCATCCAGTTCCAACCCTCCGCCAAGCCAGCCATTGTACAATCCACACACAAAGCTTTGCCCCGCACCAGCCCGGCAGCTGCGGGGAACAGGAAGGGATTGCTCCTCCTGGCAGAGCTGTCCTTGCAGGTCTTCTCCAGCTGAACCTTCTTCCCTGAATGTTACCACCCCTTGCCAAGCCAGGCCCGCCTCTACCTTGTCCCTGCACTGAGGGACAACTATCCGCAGACTTGCACCCCTGCCCATGCCTGAATGCTGCGGGACGGGTGCCCAGGGCTCAGGCCGGGGCAGAGAGACGAGCCAGACGCACGCGTAAGCAGCTCCCGAGCACCCAACTGGCCTCCGAGTGAACCCGCCGCCGCTGCCCGGGGACCGCCGGGGTTTGTCTCCCTCTCGCGGGCCGCGGGAGGCGTTGCCGCGGAGCACCAGTCCCAGCCCCGGGCTCCTGCTCCCGGGCCGGCAAAGATGGCGAGCGGTTCGGGCGGGCTCCTCTGCAACCGAGCGGTACTCCTCCGGCTCCATCCTATCACTACTGGACAGTCCTCGGAAGCCGCGCAGTGCAGGGCCCGGCCGAACCCAGCCCAGCCCGACGGGGACTCCCCCCTCCCGAGCTCAGCCTCCGCCGCGCTGCCCCTCCCGCTGCACCATTTCCTTCGGGCCCTCCAGTGCCGTGGCACTGCCGCCGCTAGGTGTCACCCAGGGGCCCTGGAGGAGAAGGAGAGGCCCCAGGCTGGTTTCTGGCTGGGGGAAGAGGCAATGGCCACGCTTGCTGGGATAAGGGGATGAGTGCCCGGGATGCAGTGCCAGCCGCAGTGTAGACTATGGGCAGGATTAATGCCTATTTAACACCGCACTGGTGTGTGTGTGAGGCAGGTGCGGGGCAGGGACTGGTCACCACAAGGGGAGCAGCCGTATGGCCCTGAGGTGCCCCATCCAGCTCCATGGGCTGGTGGCAGTGCCTCAGCCTCAGGGCAGCAGCCAAGGGGCTGTGCTCAATGGCGAGGGCGGGGCGAGGTTTCTGGACACTGCCAGCAAAAGTAGTCATGTGCTTGGAGGGCTGTGGTGGAGAATCACAGGCTGGTTTGGGTTGGAAGGGACCTTACAGCTCATGTAGGTCTAACCCCCTGCCAGGGGCAGGAACACCTTCCATTACACCCAGAAAAAGCAGCACGGAGTGGCCTGTGAGGCAGCCTGGTTTGTACTATCTGCTGTCATAGCCAGATACATGGACGTGCTGAAGAACAGCCGAAGGATGCCAGATCATTTGGTAAAAAGAAATTGTATCGGGTAGTCCAAAGGAATGTTAGTAGGGAAAAATACCCCCACCAAATAGAGCCAATTGGAAGAATGCTAGAAGGTTCCAGAGAGAATTTTAGAGCAGCTTCCAGTGCCTAGAGGGGCTGACAAGAAATCTGGAGAGGGACTTTTGGCAAGGGCCTGTAGTGACAGGACAAGGGGGAATGGCTTTAACCTGACAGAGGGGAGACTGAGATGAGATCTTAGGCAGAAGTTCTTCCCTTTGAGGGTGGTGAGGCCCTGGCATAGGTTGCCCCGAGAAGCTGAGGCTGCCCCATCACTGGCAGTGTTCAAGGCCAGGTTGGACGGGGCTTGGAGCAACCTGGTCTAGTGGAAGGTGTCCCTGCCTGTGGTAGGGCGTTGGAACTGGATGAGCTTTAAGGTCCCTTCCAACTCAAACCATTCTGTGATTCTATAATAGTTTGCTGCTGGGACATTTCCGAATAGCAGTGCTTATTGGATTGGACTATCATGGTCTAAAATGTACATCAGAATCTAAAACCAGAAGAACCTGCAGGACCCTTGCTTCTGTACCTTGCACTCCAGCTGCCTTTTTCAACCTCCAATTATCAAGTCACTTGAGAGCACATCCAAGCAGGAGACAAGGTGGTGTTATCTAACAGCTGTCCTCAGTCTTATTGTCTGAATGTGGTCCTTGTGATGAACAACAGCACTGGTAGTTTTAGAGACTTTGCAAACATTAGTGTTTCACATAATATTGGTGACCAACAAGCAACAGGTAGCAACAAGACATGATGAAAGACATCTGCTTTCCCATATCAGCCCATTTATGAATACCGGTAACTCTTCTACTCTCATTCTCCTCAGTTCAGTCCTCTTGACCTGTGAAGGAGCCCCACATCAATGCTGTAGCACTTGAACAACAGGTAATGATTTCTTACCAGAGGTCTCCTCAGGACCTCTCCCTCTGCTGACCCATGGATCTCCGTGGGCTACAGTGTAGAGGTCTTCTGAATTGTTTTCTTTTCTGTTAGTAGCAGGCCTTAGAGGAAATCTTACTGTGGTCCTGAAAGCTGCCTTTTATTCAGAAACAGGAAAGGAACAAGGATGTTGACACTCCGCCAAAGTGGATTATTTTTTTGTAAATGAGGCAGAATTTGCCAGCATTTGTGTTTAGGATGTAAATTATTTTTCAGAACTTTCCAGGTCTCCCGCAGATTCTGAATGGGAAGAGAAAAGACTCCTTTTGATCAACAGATGATTGAATAGGGAGTCAGCCTAACTTCTGCTAGAAGGGCTGGAGATACAAGAGCATAGATCTGATGTGATCGCAAAGGTGCTTCATGCGGAGAAGGGCAGTAGCAAATCTGAGAACATTGTTTTGAAGACAGTCACTGAATGGCTCCTCTTTAGCCTCTGGACCACCTGCTTTGCTGGCCAAACCTACTTCCTTGGCACTAGTGTTCAGAGAGTTCAGGCTGTACCATGGCAAACAGAAAAGTGCATTTAGTATGCTGTGCATACAAGTATCTCTGCACCAGTTCTTTGGCTTTTCTTTGTTAAAGGCATCAGCAACTCAAAAGCCCTTCAGGACAAAAGAGAAACTTTCTTTGAGGTGGTCCAAGCCCTCTGTCAAACCATCTGAAGATTTCTAGCAGCTTTGTCTCAGGTTGTTTTTGAGGCAGGAGCCAACAGCAGCACAAGATCCTGTTTCTTGCTGTGGGAAAGAGCATTATCATGTGCACCGCAGCAGATCTTGCTGTACTCGCTGAATCCTAATGTGGTTGCTGAGCACAGTCATTAGCCTTGTCTTTTACAGAGGGAACTAGGTGAGACCCCAGAGAAGCATGAAGCACTTCTGAGGAACTCTTCTGAGCAACATTTCTGTTTCCTTGGGTCCTGCTTAATTAAGGGTAACCAAGGGTAAATGAACAAAGGGTATTTCATTTGAGCAACACTTTCTTAAGAAAAAAGAGGAGTAATTGACCTGCAGTTTTCATTTTCCCCATAGACCAGATGCAGCAGGGCTGATTTCCAGCCACTAAGATCAATTGGAACCACAGAGGCTTGGTTCTTTACCAAACCAGGTCACTGTCACCTTCTTTTCCCAAAGGAAAAAGGGCCCTGGGGCGAGTTTTAAAACTCATTTCAGTAGGAAGCATTCACCCTGTGTTACTGGTTAAAAGTTTAGGGTTCCCCTTGGGAAACAAATGGAAGCAGCAGGGATTTCTGTTGGACTAATGAGGTAAAATGAAGCAAGAGAGTTGCTGTAGAGGTCTTTTGTGTCATTTGTCCTTTCACTTACCCTCATTATCCATGTTATGCAGCCTATCAGAGTCCCCTGGTTTGTCTATGCTGTTATACTCAATCGTAATTTATGGCCTATGGATAAAGCCTCATCCCCCAGCAAAGCACCAGAAGGCTTACCAGGGAACGTAGCCATGTGCAAGACTCTATTTGGAAAGATGTAGTCAGAAAAGTAGAAACTGAGAAATTAGCACTGTTTGGTGCGTAATGATATAACTGTGCATTTTGCTGACACTTGCATTTCCAGATGTCCTGGGTTCAGCAGTAGCAGTCATTTTTCTCCTTCCTAGTAGCTGGAGCAGTACTGTGTTTCTGACTTTCAGCCTGGGAACAGCACTGATAACACCGATGTTTTTAGTTGCTGCTCAGTAATGTTTACTCTGACGAAGGACTTTCTGAGTCTCATGCTCTGCCAGGGAGGAGGGGAAGCCGGGTGGAAGCAGAGACAGGACACCTGACCCAAACTGACCAAAGAGGTATTCTATACCACAGCACATCATGCCCAGGGTGTAACTGAGGGTAGTTACCCAGAAGGGCTAGTTCACTGCAGGAGTCAGGCTGGGTGTCGGTGTGGTGAGCAGTTGTATTCTCTCCCCTTGTTATTTCCCTTGTCATTGTTATTATTGGTGGTAGCAGCAGTGATTTGTGTTATACCTTAGTTACTGGACTGTTCTTGTCTCAATCTGTGGGAGTTGTATTCTTTCAATTCTCCTCCCCATCCCTCCGGGACCTGAGGGAGGAAGGGGGGGAGTCAGTGAGAAACTGCATGGCTGATTTATGGCTTGGCTTAAACCACGACACCAGATCACAGAAGGCCCTATAAAAATCACTAAACAAATATCCTTCTTCCACAGCAAAAATACCATTAGCTATATTTTATAGCTGAGGTAAAGGCAGAGGTTACCAAAGGTGAGAGAACTCTGGGCTAAAAATGTTCAGCATCCAAGATAAGGAAATAGGACAGCTGTCCCTGGACAGCTGCCTAGGGACAGCTGCAGGGTAGCTGTGAAAAGATATTGCTTCCTCAGTGTGTGACCTTGTCTGCTGCTCGTTCAGGTTCTTGTCCTCTGGTGGTTTTCTCAGAGTGGTCACAAATGACTGGAGTACTTCATCTTATCCTGTTGATGCTGGGGACTGAAGTGCATTTTATAGTAAGGTGAAAAGCTGAGAGTGGCAAAGGCAGGATGCAACAGGAGTAGAAGTGTAAGAATGTACCTGAGAGAAGAGGTAAGGGCTGTATATCATGTATGTGTTACACTGAGTCACTGATGGAGGAGCTGTGGTGGTTATATGTCTCCATTGGCATGGTGGCATTAACACATAAGGAAGATGTGGTGAGCCCTGAGGACAAACAGACATCTCATCTAGGAATACATCAGCTGGTTTTCCTCCAAGGGTCTCCTTGTGAAGGATTTGGAACTATGATGTTGGGTGCAACAGCTCCTCTTCTCACTGTTTCACTCACTTGAGCTAATTCAAGTGTTCATTGTCCTTTGGCATTCTTCCACCAACTTCCTCAGCTTCAGGTTTTACACAGGTCAACATGAGATCCATTACAACTCTTCTGAGCTGGAGGGTCAGCCAGCTGGGTGGGTGGGCTGAGGCAAAAACTGTAAGGAATGGTTTCATAGGGCGGAGTTGCAAACCCAGAAGAAGCAACCAACTAAAACTTTTCTAGCGGTGCTCTTAGCCTAGGCAGTACTTCAATAGAGTCTGACGTCTTTATAGCCATTTTGTGGCTGTGCCTTTATTTTATATACTGCCTGGTAAGAAAGCATTTATCTGGCTAAGTCACCCTGTCTTCTCATTCTGGTGTTGTTTCTACACATATTTTCTTCAAATGCCTCTTGAAGGTCCTTTACACAGATATTTTTTTTTTATTCCTTTGCTCCCTAGGGTGCGGGCAGGTTCTTCGAGCTTCTAGAGGTCAGATTTTGCTGGAGAGTTACCCACTGAATGCACGATGTGAATGGACTATTCATGTTCAAGCTGGATTTAACATTGAATTAAGGTAGGTCATACTGACTTTTAGGCAGCACTGGTTTCAGGTACACCTTGGGGCATGTGGATCACCCAGAGTCAATGGTGGTCAACAGCTCGAGCCCTGGGGCAGTGAAGATATGGCCACCACTTTGCATTTGGTACCTGAACTCTTTTCCCTGGTCTAGCTCGTGATGGGCACAAATCATCCAGTGTTAGTCATCAGTGCTGTGCCTTCAATTCCCATTCAGGACAGCTGGATGCTGAGGAAAGTTTCTCAGATACTGGGCACAATGTATCTCCTGAGGTCTGTTCAAGACCTTGACACCAAGACACTCAGTATTTTCTGAAAAACATACCAGGCTGAACTAAGACATTCTTTGAAGAAAACCTGTAGGAACATTTTGATATGATGTCTCATGCTAGGAGAGTTGCCCATGGGACCTGCCTTATATTTAGCCTACATTTTCCTTCTTTTATTTCTTTCACTTATTTTACCAGCCTGTCCTCTATCACCCTCAGTTACTCCTCTTTCCATTTGTATGTCTGGAGCATATTATCCGTTCTCTGACCTGTGTGTGCTTAGACCTGTTAACCCACTACTGCTGACTCAATCTCACACTTCTTGATGGGGTATCCTGCCTAGTGCAGGAGACCCTCTATTTGGGGTAATTAATACTGTTTTCAGGTGTGTGTAGCAGGGAGCTCACACATGCAGGAGGAGCCTTAGCAGGGAATTGTATTCAAAACCCACTAACTAATACAATAAAAACAGTAGCTAAAGCCTTCGCATCAATATCTCACCAGCTTTGGACCCCAGGCAAAAGGATGATGCTAGATACACAGATTTCTTCCTATATGTTTAAAGAGAGACTTAATATTTAATAAGAGGAAATCAATTTAATAGAAGAGCTTGTAGCATTCCCACACTAACAGGTTTTTTCAGATTGCAAATGCAAGCCTTTTATGGAATTATGAGTAGCTGCAATTATAGAATCATAGAGTCGCAGCCTAGTTTGGATTGGAAGGGATCTTAAAGCTCATCTAGTTTCAACCCCCTGCCATGATCAGGGGCACCTTCCACTGGACTATAACTAAGCATGCTACTAGAGTCTTCCTCATTGGTCTGCCAGCCATGCTGAATTATTCCCTTCACTGCATGTTCATATAAAGGTGTTGGTTCCCTCTGTGGTTGCTAACTCTGCTTAGAGCTGTAGTGCGCAGCCAGCATTGTGCTGAGTAAGCACAGCTGCTAACAAAGGAACTCCTTTCTTCATTCTCTCTGTGCACAAATCCTGTGTGCTGCCACTCTGATGGCTTGCAAAGGCAGGGGTGGGGACAGCGAGACGCAGAAGGGTAACAAAGTGGTTTGTCTCTTCATATAGGGCAGGGAGAGCAAAACTCTGAGGAGTGCAGATAAATCTTCCCTTGCTTCAAGCTGTGCCACAAGGTCCTTTGGGGATTGGCTAAGCAGAGCTGGTTTGATAAATGGTGCCCAGATTGTGGTGGGGATTTGTTTTCTCTGCTTTTTTCCAGCCTTGTTTTTCTGTGGGTTATGATGTATAGGCTCCCCCAGCCCAAGCCATCTCAGGTATGTCATACCACAGTAGCAATAGCTCACAACTTTCAATCATTTTCTTTAATGCCTCAGCAGAGATATAGTTTTACATATTTTTCATTGGCTAGAAGCTTTCCTCAGAGGGGTTGGTGAATGTATTCACACTGCAGACACATGAAACCAAGACAATACTTTGCATTTCATTTTATATCTGATGACCTGTAGCACTAAATTAGTTTCATAATATCCAAGAGAATTATACTATAGCTACAGTTTCACAGGTGAAGGAACTGAGGTTAATTACATTGCCTGTACCTGTGATTTAAACAGCAATAGACCTTGTGGTCTGTAAAGGATCCCATCAACTGAGCTGCAGCAAGGAGTTTTGAAAAGCTTTGGCAGGTTTCCTGACCTAACAGTTATGAGTCTATGATTCCATTGCTGCAGTATGTCTGCTTCTATGCTAAGTTAAATAAAAGCAAATCAGATCCCCTTATGACTTTCACACCTTCCACTTTGTCTTCATAATTTTTTAAGCAGAGAAAGCAAACAATTAAAGCAGTATTTTGTGTATGGCTTCTTCATTCTCTGCTTTCACTCTGTGTGGGAATCTCTTGGTATTCTTTGGTCAGGAACACACTGCTAGACAGTTTTACCTTTACATCTATAAATAATGCTGCTCCCATCACAAGATGGGCATTCCTTCTGTACTTACATACATAATTCTTAATTTTAATCAGAAATGTACCACTTCGCAGAACCAATAAATATTTTTAGGATTGAATTAAGATAAACTGTAACGTGATAAGTGTGGCAAGGATGAATGGTTTAATTTGTATATCCCTGTAATTTCCAAAAGGATAAATACCTGGGGTATGAGCTGCCACTGAAAGAATGTTTTTAAGGTGTAGTGTATAACCTGATGCCTGTGAGGATGCCTCTGCCAAACCTGACAGAACTAGAATTCAACTACTGCATTTTATGCAAAGCTAAATTGAATTAATGTCTCTCTAATGCATATATAAAGCAGATGCCATTTTTATTTTTACCCTACATTCCACCAGATGATTTAAAAAATGAGGTGCTCTGCTCCACTACTGGGGCTCTGCTCCATTGGTGTAGCTTCCTGCAACTGCTTATTCATTTCTCTGTATGTAGTTATCCTGGGTTCAGCAGTAGCAGTCATTTTTCTCCTTCTTAGTAGCTGGAGCAGTGCTGTGTTTTTGACTTTCGGCCTGGGAACAGCGCTG
>WYDI02035578.1:0-28414 GCA_009867235.2 Psittacus erithacus
AAGGGGTAATGGGTTCAAACTTAAGCAGGGGAAGTTTAGATTGGATATAAGGAAGAAGTTCTTTGCTGTGAGGGTGGTGAGGCACTGGAATAGGTTGCCCAAGGAAGCTGTGAATGCTCCATCCCTGGCAGTGTTCAAGGCTAGGGTGGACATGAACTTTGGTGACATGGTTTAGTGTGAGGTGTCCTTGCCCATGGCAGGGGGGTTAGAACTTGATGATCTTAAGGTCCTTTCCGATCCTAACTATTCTATGATTCTACGCTACACATAAGTATGCATGAGTTTTTTGCTGTTTGGTATTAAAAAATTACTAGAGGAATGTGTATCTCCAGCAGCAATGTGTAGCCAACTAAAGCTAAGTTACTTGGACACAATCTGAAGGGGACTGGGCAGTAAAACACTTGTTTGGAAGTTGCTCATTTTGATATGGGGCTTAGAAGAAAAAGTAAAATGCATTTGAGTTTATACTGCTTCAGTACTGTGCAACTTGATTCTAAACGAGTCATCTTCTGAGTAACTATACTAGGACAGGCCAGATGACTGATTTTGTTAGACATCTTTTCCTTGTTGTGTAAGAGGCACAGAATAAAATCTAGCAATCCAAGAAGTGTTATGGACCATGCCTTCAGTTGTATTTGTGCCTACCTCTGTCTGAGTTTCTCTGAGTTGATGAAAGAGTTCCTGACATAATTTAGAACAAGAAGCTTGCCTGAAATACAGGAGCATCTTGGCTACACTGGGGACCTATCCAGATATTTTCTATGCAGACAATTTTTTTTTTCTCTTAAAGACCATTTCAACAATGATTCATTGGTGTATATGTTGAAAAGGAAAAGAAAGAAAGAGATGAGACTTTAGTGAATTCCAGTAAAAAGCAGATGTTCTCATCCATGGAGCAGTACTAAACATCATGTGGCTAGGTAGTATTACTGGAGGCCTGCAACATGTCCAGTGCCTATGTCAGATCCATATGAAGGAAATTCTTCCTGTCTTGAAAGCCCAGCTTCATTACATATGTTAAAATAATAATAAACATGGCATCATTTGAATAGTACTTCTTCAATTGCTGTTGCATCTCAGAGCAGAAATGAAAAAAAAGATTTTGGCTTTGTCTCTGTTCTGTTGTGAAAGTAAGTAGTTTTGGTCACTTTGCGCTGAAGGAACAAAATATATGTTAAAAGGGTCCATTGACATATTTAAATTATACTTCCTCTCCAAACATTCTGTAGAGGTCAGTTAATGCCTTTATGCTACTGACATTGCTGCTGTTTCTTTTCTAATGGTTTTAATTAAAACATATGGAGAGTATGCATGCCAAATGAGCTACTGAATCCATTTAAGTTTATGAGAAACCTTTAATTGACTTCTGGTAGTGACTAGTTTTCCTTTCTAATATGTGTCCTTAATTTAGAAGTTTTGTAGACTTGAAGAAGAGATGACTTTATGATGGCAAAGTGCAGCAATATATGCAGACTGCGTGTAGCTCCAGCAGTGATACTATGAAAATTTGTTACTAATCAAAACAATTTTTTTTTTTTTTTGAGACAGCAGGCTTGTTTTGGCCTCAGTCCAGAAAATCATTAATTTGGTACTTAATTTCATGCATATGACTCATCTAGTGGCTTGGAACAACTCTTAAACACATGATCCACATTCTTAGGGATTTCAACTGTATGAAAATAGTCCTGCTCTTACTGCTATCTGGTTCTTCAATGACCTATGAATAATGAATACTTGATATTTTTATGAATACTGCTTATGAGCCAGCGTTCTCATTCTTTGCAGACATGATGAAAGGTTTGTGTATTAAAAATCTGCTTTAATAAAAAGCAAAGTCTCTGTGTTTACTTTTTATTCTTACATCACCATAGCTATAATTACCCTATTAGACTTCAAAGAGTAGGTGTTTAAATGATGGTAATGCTCCAGTGATGAGGGGGATAATGTTAAACTTTAGCATCAGAAAAACAGCATGTATTTGTGGATTAACTCTGCAAAAGATTTAGGATTTTAGCATTGCAAAATCAGAAGAATTCCGTTTGGGTGAACACTGGCTTCCTCATATGTTTCTCGGATTTAGCTTATCAAGTTAGTACCAAAAGAAGTGCTATTTGAAGTTATGCTTTTTTTACGCTTTAGAGGGTTTTGTGGCAAGCACACTGTTACTAAGGGTTGGAGTTGACTCTTAAATACCTTGGCCTCCTCAAGTTTAAGAGTCTAGTTTGGAAGTCTGATAGTGGACTAGAATACAAGTATACAAGTAGATCTTCACAAAAGATATCTTCTGCCTCTAAAGGTGCTCTTGTACAATTTCTTTAATTGGGGCTTTACTCCAGGAATGTCAATAAGATTGTAGAATAGGTTATATTTACAACTTGGTGAAAGAAAAGCTGGGGATTTAGTTTGAACCAATGACACCTAAGTGGGCAAGTGAGCAGTTAGCACTTAGGATGCTCCTTTGTTATATATGTTGTAATGCCTTCAGCAAGCTAATGACATGCTGAGTGCCACTCTATTTGATTTGGGAGACAACATAAGTGATAATGTCATCCTACTGTGAAGTGGTATTAATTTTCTTTGAATTCATTGAGTCTGGAATTTGTGGGCACAAGCATGTTTGTAATGCATTGATAGACATTTCCTGGTTAAGCCTTTGTATGACTTGTCATACATTGACTTTGATGGGATGCTGTTTCTATCATGGAATGTAACTGAAAAATACAGGATTTTTATTGTAAAGCTTGATGTGACTTTACACCTTTTCATTTGTAGGCTTTAAGTAGTAGTTAACACGTGATAAACTTGCATGCAACCTTATCAGTAAAACCCTTTCATGACAAAAAGTAGAATAGACCCATAAATGACATAACTTGTTCAGCCCAGGACATGGTCTCCTGTTCTTTCAACTGAAGGTTTAGTTAGAGGGAAAGGGAAGAAGTGGAGCTCTACAAGGTTATCTGGATTATTTCTATGAACAAAATTATTAAGATAAGCAAAAGGGGCAATTTGTCAAATAAGAATGACAAGAGTGATTAAACATAAGAATGACAAGTCCAGGTAGCTGCACTATTAAATATAGCTATTTTTTAAAATGGCTTTTCCATAAAACCTATATATTGATGGATTCAAGGTCACGAAATAGAACAAAATAGCAAAAATCAACATAAAAAATAAATTATAATGTAAAAATGATATGGGAAACATGTTTGTTTGAAAACTAAACGTTATAAAAGGTGTAAAAATGCATCAGTCCTCCAAGAAGATATAAAATACAGAGGATTTTCTTTAGAAAATATAACACATAGCTGCCATATTTTCCAATGCATTGTATATCTTAGGTGTTTGTTGTTGGTGTATCAGAGACAGATTAAATAAAAAATCCATTAGGTTTCAACATACTATAGAAAATGGGCAGGTTTTGTTAAAAATACTAACGGCTTGCAGCTTTTACAATATAATCATGGCTCCATATATTCTGCTGCATGCTGAACCAAACTTTATAACAAAGGAGTCCATGGCCTTATATTTTGTTGTTACATTTTTACAGGAGTACAAACTCTTGAAAAATTAAGGTTTCCATCTAATTGAGCATTGAACCAATTCACTTTTAATGCTAGATGAAAAATGTCAGAAATATCTCTGTTCATGAAAATACTACTGATATATTAATGTTACTTTTAATTTTTAATGCAACAAAGCACTTTCAGGAAAACATATAAAACTAGCTTCTGCTGTTGAAGAAATATCATTTTACCACCTAGTGTTAGTGTTACTACATTGTTTGAGCATGACAAAGACTACATGTGAAAGCACTGTGTTTAGGAATCTGTGTGAACAGTGATGTGAGTTGATTTTAAAGTAATCTGACACTTTGTGTTTAGAGACTGTGGCTTTCCTTCTCTGGGAATGATTTCAGAACTCTCTGGGTGGAATTTAAATCCGTGGGACATTGTTTTATATCTGTGCCTGCTAAATTCCTTTTGGGGAGAACAAATTGTTCTAAGTGCAGAGAAACCTGAAATATCTGCTTGGGATTTGGAATAGTGACAAAATTTGAAAGCACAAAGTAAATGCAGTGTAAAGGTAATGCTAATTATTTTCTCCATTCTCTGATTGCTACAGTCTGGAAGTGTCACTGTGCTTTTCTTGTTTAAATGGAGGTTGTATTTTGTTGGAAAAAAGTTTCAGTCTCTAGAAAATTTACAGTATGAGTGAGTACTCATTGCTGGTAGTCAGTCCTCAAAGCTACAGAATAATTTTGAAGTGAGAAATGTCAGGAAAAAATGTGTGCTTGCCTGCTCTGAATCAGGAGGGAAGCATTTCCATGGTAATGCCACACCAACACTGTTCTAATTCAGTGGTGGGCAGACTTTGAAATTATATCTTCTACTTAAGAAACTCCAAGCACCTACTGTATTTTTGAAAGGTAAATTTAATTGTGTAGTCAATTGTGATATGATAACTTCAGTACATCTCCTTGAAAAGATTTCCCCAGATTTTAAGGTTACACAGCAATATGAGGTTTTATCTAGAAAAAACGAAACAAAAAACAAAAAACCCCAATCAAACAAAAAACCTCACACTCCACAAGCAAAGAAACAAACAACAAAAGAAAAGCCACTGCCAAAAAATCCCAAACCAAACTGGCTCTGACATAGCACCAAGCTGTGAATATGAGCATCTTAAATGGCAAAGGTCAAGTTAAGATAAAAGTCCGTCAATACTGCAGTAAGAATTTTGGTCATAAAATGGAACAAAACATAAGTAGATTCTTATTAAATAATAATAAAAAAAAATCCCTCTCAAGGATTCAGAATGTATTTTATTGCTTTCTACTTCTTTCATTCTTAGGCTGTTGCTTGCATTTTGCTCACTTTGGAAGTAGAAAATATATTTGGTTTGGAGTTTTTGGCTGCTAATTATTTTCTACACTCTATGAAACCTTCAGGCAAAGACCGATAAAATTCTTTTGCTACTTTCTCTTTTGTATCAGGACCTATAGAGCTAGATTGGGATGATGACATATGATTAGGAGCTCAGCAACATAACTTCCATTCTAAAGAACTTTGTTTCATTAACATTTATACTCTTTTGACATTCACTTTAGCTAGATGCATGGTTTTATGAACGCTGATAATGTGAATAATCGATTCACTACACAGGTTTATTTAACACATTTATTTCCTTAACAGGTATATTTTAGATTTGTATTTAACCTTCATTGTGCTAAAGATTTATTACTTAAAAAAGTAATTCCTTTGAAAAGCATAAAATAAAAAGCTCTAGTGCACCTTATCTAATTTGCAATATAGATGAAGTATTTTTAAAGATCTATGAAAAATATTTGACTAAATTTTTTTTGCTGAAATTGACAGAAATTGACTAAATAATTTTCTAAGGGTCTCCTAGCTATACACTCTCAGTGCGTAACAGAGTTATAACAAAGGAAATTATGTGGGTTTTGTGAGAGTTATAAAATCTCTGATTTTGAGAATGGTAACTTTTCACCTAACAATAATCAAAACTGTATTTTGTCACTTCACAACTTCCTTGATATGTAAGCTAGGAAAGAACCCAGTCATTATTTAGATCCAGCCTTGGTGTCATCTGAAATTTCATTTGATACCATGACAGTGTTAGAATGGTGATGAACATTTTGGGAGACCGTTACTTCCGAAATTTTTTTTTTGTATAAAATAATGACTAAGAGATAAGACTGGCGAAAAGTTGAGTAAAAAAAATCATGGAATTCTGACTTTTCCAAGTGCTTTGAGAAAAATAGGAACATTTGATGAATGAAATGTCTTCTGTATTTTGCAAAATGTAACTAAAATAAAGTGCTGCTTCTTTCTAGCTAAGTAACCTGAAACAAGTCACAATTGTGGACGTGTCAGCAAACAAGTTCCATTCTATTCCGATTTGTGTACTTCGGATGTCTAGTTTGCAGTGGTTGGATATTAGCAGCAACAACCTGAAAGACCTCCCGGAAGACTTAGACAGGTAGTTTATGTTTTTAATTTATTGGCAGGCTTGTGAACTATAAAGCTAGTAGTTTAGCTATAGCTAACATAAAATCTAGAAAGTGACAAGCTTCTAAGGGACACCATTAATGAAAAATTACATAAGAAATTCTCATTTGGAAATGCATCATACGGTTTTGCATGTAAGCTTTACCATTATTTCTGATGGAATAGGTCAGATAACAGAAACTGCATTTTCTAGCTCATTGATTGCAGATTGCACAGTCAGTGCCTCTACTTTTCAGTTAATTAATCAGATTTTCTGTTGCATTCATGACAGCATTGTTCTTTAGGAAGTTCATGGGGCATACTGTCTCAGTTCCAGCAAAGGGGACTCACCATATGGAGTTGGCAGCAATATCACTCTGGAGGGTAAATAGGGTGGAGGGAAAGATGAACTAGAGCATATTTAAAGAACCTGATGAACTTTGGCAGTAAAACAGAAAAATATTAGTAAGATTGAAAAACCCACTGACAATTTTCCCCTCCTACTCTGAAGTATACATTCATGTGCACACGTACACTTATGTTCTCAACTTAGAGATCCACTGGAGATATTTTTAAAAAAATCATACCAATCCCATTAGTGGGATTTACTAGTCTGAGAAAGCACTTACTCCTGGGCCTGTTTATTCACTCTGGAGTCCTGTTGTAGTTTGGTTTACAGAACTTTACATAGTCATATGTAAAGAAACTACAGATTAACTAAAAGTTATATTTAAAAAAATATGGGTTATTTGTTGAGTTATAAATAGAGACGCTTGAGGCAGAGGAAACTTCACATGAAATTTATTCAACCTTAACTTTTCAAGCCCCTTGTTGCTGGTTAAAAAGACATTTCTGGGACATTGTGTAATCACAGATTTCTCTGACAGCAAGGGCTGAAATATTTTGTACAAGTAATTCAGATGCTCTAACAGCAACAATATACAACTGCCACTTTTTTTCCAGATCTGAACAGATATTTGATTAATTTGAAAGTGCTTCTAATAAGATTTTTATTTAATGGAAGGATACTTACTAAACTTAAGGGTCATTTTCCCGCTGTAACCCATATATATTCCTCTGTCTCCAAAATGCTCCTTTCTACATTTCATCTTCTCTGCTTTCCTGTCAAATCAGACAAACCTGTTTCATAAGTTTGCTATGCTTTTTGTCTTCTGTCTACTCCAAGGAATAAATGCTCAGTCACAAATTACTACTGCATTAGGAAAAGAGCTAGGGTAAGTAAAGAAAAACAAGCTAAATACCTTCCTTTACAAAACATTGTCATTTAATTGATTTCAACGGGAAAACTTGCAAGAGCTGTATGACCAGGAGCTAGTCTTTCTCTTGCTCCCCACAGTATTAATTACTAGTGAAAAACAATTGATGGGAATATACTGCCTGGCACGAATGTATCTAGTTCGTAGAATCCAGCATATGGGCAATTGGGCAAAGGTGTGAGCTGGTGACCTACATTTTTTATCCATTCCAGGATACACATAGTGAGTCTTTATATCATATTCTGTCAACATGTGTATGAAAGCACAGTGTTTTTTGTAATCTTTTACCTGGGGCATGCTTCTGAGTACTTTTCAGAGGTATGCTGTTCATATCCATAATATTGAACCTTGACTGGAAATTTCCATTAAAGTTAGTTGGTGACAATTTGTGAAAGTGTGGTATAAGTCATTTTTGAGAAGCCAAAGATGGTTTCTTTTGTACACGATTAATTCTGTGTTGCTATCTTGGATATTCCTGTCTGAAATTAATATTTTGTTATCTTCATCTTTTACATTTTTACAGGTTAGATCAACTTCAGACACTTCTCCTACAGAAAAACAAACTGACTTATCTTCCACGAGCTCTTGTCAATATGCCAAAGCTCAGTTTGCTAGTTGTTAGTGGTGATGACCTGGTTGAGATACCCACCGCTGTCTGTGAGTCAACCACAGGTTTAAAGTAAGTAAAAGAGAGAAAGTATGTTCTAAAAACATAAGGTAGGTGCACTCAGCAGAAATATTTTCACAAGCATCAGTTTCTACCACACCTGGTGGTCAAATTAGGACTCAATTTATATCAGAGCCATTAAGGAGGCACTAGAAAGCTGGGAAAATGCAGAGGAACAGCAGTTTTCTGATTTTTATCTGCCACTTCCCCACACTATGTATCTGTATGCCTAAACTGCTATTCCTGTGTAGACATGATTGTAGTAGCTCTTACTCTGGAGTCTCATAGTCATGCCCAGAGCAGGACCAGGAAACTGGCAGTTTGCTGTTGATAAGCTCAGTGCTGTCAAAAGTATGCTGCTGGGAGTGGGAGACATGGCTAGTTAAAAGTCTAAATAGTGTTACGTGAGTTTAGTAGTTCATATATTCCTTGTTGTGGAGCAGCACCTTCTTGCTGCATGCAAGATAAGTCTAAAAGGCCTTTTAGTCTGCACTTACAATGATATTGCATTTCTACAGGCAATGTTCAGGCCTTTGATTATGAAACCATTTGAGACTCCATACTGGGTCTGACTGGGATGGAGTTAACTTTCTCCATAACAGTCCTCATAACGCTACATTTGTATTTGTAGCTAGAATGGCGTTGATAACACACCAAGGTTTTTTGCTACTGTTGAGCAGGGGTCCCACAGCAAGGCTGCCTCTTCAAACTCCCCTCACAAAGGCCAGTGGGCTGAGGATGAGCAAGAGGTTGGGAGGAGACACAGCTGGGACAGCTGACTCAAACTGTCCAAATGGATATTCCATACTGTATGGTGGCATGCTCAGCAATAAAATCAAGAGAAAGCTTTGGAAGGCGAACACCTTAATAAGGTTATTATATACTGCTACCCAAGCTGAGTGCCTGGTTCCCAGGAAAGGGCTGGGCATTGCCTGTTGATAAGCAGAGAATGTAGAGAATGCTTTTGGGTTTTTTTTTTAATATTTATTTTTCTTTGTTTTTCTTCTGCGCATGGCTTTTGTTTTTCTACATTAAGCTCTCTTTATCTCAACCTATGACTTCTTCATCTTATATTCTCCCCTATCCTGCTGCAGAGAGCGAGTGAGAGGGCTGCTTGGTGAGAACCTGGCAGCCAAGATCAACAGATCACAGTCTCACAACCATTCATGAGATTTTGAAAAGCTGTATGATTTGTTGGACCATTTGTTCTTTAGAAAGTAATATTTCTTGGATTTTTTTTTACTTCTTCAGTGAGAAAAACATCAGAGATTTTCAAAATGTTGCAGACTTAATTTGCATGTTATTTTAGATGTTAATGTAACCATCTAGTTTCTCATCTGCAATGTGTAACTTTAGGAAATTTGCAAATATGACACAATGCATATCCAGTCATGCACTGTGAAAAAGAATTAACATAACAACTACCAAAAAATAGAGATACATACTGTCAGTGAAGTAATACTGGCAAAGTTCCCGATTACAGGCAGTTATTAAGAAGGAGTTCGCACTGCTCAATAACAGCTGTGAAATTACTGTGTGGTCCGTCATAAGTTTAATAATAAAGAAATATACTTTTTAATGCAAAGACTGATTTATGTAGATAGTTAAAAAAAAAAAAAAGAGTGCTGAATCTCATAAATTTTACCTGGGAAGTGGAGTATAGAGAATGTGCCATTTGAAATTTTTACTTCTAACAATAAATGGATCCTAATGATTACACAATGCAAAAACTGAGCAAATGTTCTTTACGTTTCTCTTTCTGGCTGTAGCAGCAACTTCTAAAATGTCATTCATGTAGGCCAGTGATGTTCAGAAATCTGATGCATATATTCTTTTGTTAATCTCTCTCTAGATTCGTAAGTCTCAAGGACAGCCCAGTTGAAACTATTGTATGTGAAGATACTGAAGAAATTGTAGAAAGTGAACGTGAGCGTGAGCAATTTGAGAAAGAGTTTATGAAAGCATACATTGAAGACCTAAAAGAAAGGGGTATGTGTTAACTTGCAGTAAACTGGTATAAATGCAGAAATACAATTGAAGCATTCACCTGCAATTAACTTTTAAGAGAACAAGCAATACATCCTTAAACTGTAATTGTCTGTTATGGTAAGTAAGACTAAAAGTGAAAATGCCAAATGTGTTTTGTTTAAATTTTGGGCCCTGACTGAGACACTTGATATTAAACAAATGCATACAAAATTAATGGTGTTTACCCATGCATTAATTCAATGACTATGTATTCAATGATTATCCTTATTCTCCAGATTTGCTCACCTCACTGGGGATTAGCATTAACGACTGAATTCCTGCAAAAGTGCTTCTTCTCCGCAAAAAGAAACACAGTGTATACATGAAATACTCTGCATTGATAGGATATTTTTTAATAATGTGTCTGTATAGAATGTACTTATTGTTTGACCATGCTGTCTTTATTGCACACCGCCTAAAAAATCTACATTATTTTGCTATTCTGTTTTAGATTTGCTGTAATTAAGTAACTGGAAATCTCTTTTTTTTCATTGGTAAAACATGTTAGGAAACAAAGGGAAAATTTCCTGTGAGCCAAAATACCATATAGGGTTTAAATGTCTTTGAGAGTTTGTGTGAGGAAATGAATCTTTGTGGAATGAATCCTATTGTATCTTTTAATTCTTTGCATTTCATGAATTGGCATGTAGGTGGTCTGTAAAGCAGTCCTACAAGACCTGGTAAAAAAAGAAATGTAAAGGAATGTGGTTGCAGCATATTTTTCATGTTCTGATACTGGACTTCTATTCTTTAATGTTTATAAGCCTCAGCCAAGCTTCCTGAAACCTTCATTTGATCCTGCCAGGCATAGGCAAGCTTTATACTCATGCGAGGTAAAGCAGCTCAGGGATAGATGGTTCTGCCTTCCTAGACAAAATTTATCTCCAAGCTTTAAGGTTGGATCACAAATCACTCTTGTATTTCCTGCTTCTGAGCTTTTGTGCTACAGATTATGCCAATACCTGCCTTTAAAAAGCAGACTGGAGAAGGAATAGTTTCTGTATAATATGAGCTAGCAGAATTTCTGAAAGACAGCAAAGAGATCACTTGTAGAGAACTTTTGAAATAAAATCAAACCTAGCTTTTTCTAGCTAAGGGCTCCACTTATTTGTGCTGAATTGCATACAGAAAGTCTGAGCTGTATTTCTTTTTTCTCTCTTCACAGATTCTGCTCCTTCTTATACTACCAAAGTATTATTCAGTCTTCAGCTCTGAAGAACAGAAATCTCTAAATCACTAGTGAACATCAGAATAACTCTATTACTATCCATCTTAAGAGAAAACACTGGAAATCGCAGATGGCTGGAAGCACTTCAAAATGACCATGATTTTTTTTTTTATTTCTTACTGTAGTTGCTCCCGGTAACTGCAGATAAAACAAAGAGCAGTAGAGTCTTCATAAGATGCCGTTTAACATTTTAAATCAACAAATTTATCTTCTAGTCCACAGCAGCAGCCACTAATTTACATATAGACCTACTGAAAGTAAATATTCACTCTAATAAAATATATACAGGCATAGATAACCTCAGGATGAAGACAATGTATGCTGTAGTTAAAGCAGTGGAACATGAATCACCATCCTAAAAAGAGATTTTATTTTATAAGAGGGGAAGGATTAATTTACAAAACGAATGTGATCTGTTTTTTTCTTAAGACCAAATAACTCGTGTAGTACTTTACAATATTTAAAGTGTAAACACATATATAGTTGTTTGCATTTACTTTCTGTTCTTCAAGGAAATTGTCCTTCTTGGGATTTTCAGTTTAGGTAAAATTCAACAACTTTATAAATAGAAACTGCAGCAATTCAGATGCATTTTTTCAAGCATATTATAAGCTTTTAATCTGTTTTCAAATTCAAATACCAAAGTGACTGAAACTGTGCAAAGCAGTCTTATAATATAGCAGTGTATAAAATAAGATCTTAAGGAGTAAGCAGTGTGAACAAATACTATCAGCAAAATGATGTTAAAGGTCTCCTACTAATGGTTTTGGGTTACAGGATTTTGTGGACATTTATTGACATTTTCCAAGTTGTATAATAATAAGCTTGCTGGTTAAGAAGTTTTGTTGCTCTCTGTTTACTAACCTGTTTATATATAACTATGTATGTATAGGTACTGTAGAATCTCAGGAATCTAATTTTGCATATATTTATTTTTGTTTAATAAATCAATACTTTTTGACCTAAAAAACTTGGAATTTTGAGTATTAAAACTCAAATTAAACTCAAATTAAACTCAAATTTGAGAATGTAAATAGCCCTAAACTTATGAATGTAGTTAGGAGAAGTTATGTTTACATCTTCCTTTTTTTTTACAGGAAAGCTATGTCTAGGTTTGTGCAGTAGTGTCATTTAAGTCAGTCATATTTAAAAAGCAAAGGATGTGCTTCTTAAGACTTCTATATCAAAAAAATACTGCTTTTGCTGTTTTCTTTCTTTTTTAACTTTTTAACATTAATTCTTTTGAAAGAAAATAATTTGTAAACACTAGGTGTGTCATTTATTCCCATCACAAACTTCCGCTGTTAAATTACTAACCAAAATTAAACTCTCTTAAGTTGGTCTTTACGTGTTAATGCTGCTTTTAAGCAAGTCCTGAAGCAAAGGGAAAGTTTCAAAAAACCCAAAGTGGACTTATAGAAATCAGTCTTTCTGAAACTACGCTACCAAACTTTCTTTCAGTTAAATTATAAAATGTGTTGATTAGGTATTAATACTGATATAATAAACTTCCTTAAGACATCTGATTTGGCATTGCTTGAAATTTTACTTGTAGAGTTCTATTGTAGTCTAACATACCTGAAAATCAGAAATGGAAATCACAACTGTAGTGTTTATAAAATTTTGATGTCCATTATTGGAGTTGTAACTTTAAGGAAAAACAGAGGTGTAAACGTAATTAACAAAGCAAAAGTTCTGCTGTCAGAATTTTTGAATAAAATTACAGAGTGATTTTGCATGGAAGTGACCTTCGAAGAGCAACTAGCCCAACCCCTCTGCTACAGGTGGGGCCATCTTTCACTAGATTAGATTTTTTAAAGCCCTGTCCAACCTGAATTTGAGTACTTCCTATGATGGGGTATCCACAACTTCCAGCATCTTACCACCCTTATTGCAAAGAATTTCTTCCTTTTATCCAATATAAATCTAAACCTTATTTGAGTTTAAACTATTTTTATGGTAAAGACCCTGATAAAAGATTTTTCTCTCTCTTTCTTGTAAGCCACTTTTATATATAGAAAAGCTGCAATAAAGTCTCCCTGTAGTCTTCTTCCACATGTCTCAGCCTCTCTCCATAGGAGAGGTGTTTCAGCCCTCTGACCGTTTTTGTGGCCCTCTTCTGTACCTGCTAACAGGACCCCAGATCTGGATGCCACTCTCAAGGTGCGGATCTCATGAGATCAGAGTAGAAGAGAATCACTCCCTTTGACCTGCTGGCCAGGCTCCTTTTGATGTAGAATATGATTGTCTTTCTGGGCTGCAAGTGCACTCTGCCAGCTCAAGTCCGATTTTTCATCCACCTCTACTCTCAAACACTTCCCTGCAGCGCTAAGAGGTAAAGAGCATTTGTAAAACTTTACTTCCTAAAATCTTATCCACAGAAAGAAAGGATTATTTTTGTCACAGAATTTGCCAAATACCTCTGTTTAAGGGGAAAATGATGTACCTGAACAACTGTTTCCATTATGCCTAAGATATCCAGTGGGTAATGTCAACTATAACTGAAAGTTCTAATTTCAGCATAGTTGCATTTGAATTCTACTTCTGTGTCCTATACAGCAAAAATACTGTCAGAAGATACTTATCTTATGCAGTCAATATAATTTTATTATCACCATCCATTGCAGTACAGAATCTGTGTGTCAAAAGACACCCCATTTTGAACCTGATCTAAACTGATTGGTTTTCTACCCAACTTGGTTTCCTAGTAATTTTACTTTAAATTATTATCTTTCACTAAAAAACTATGCTTCTAGAGAATTCTGTTATTGGTATGTTGCATTCATGCTTTTTCAATTTTTGAAAGTTTATAGTGTTATGAATGAAAGGAATTTTATGTACTAAAGGCAATTTACATTATTTTCAAGCTTCTGATGTCAGATACTTAGTTACCTAAAGGAAAGCAATGTGCATTTATTTCCGAGCTGCAATACCGACATGCATGTGTTGTGTACAGCATTTTTGTTGCCTGTGACTAGCTGCTAAATACTACAGTTCCTAAAACTCAATACTTTTTTTCTGCTTCAAGAGTAATTGCTATTCAAAAGCAGTAAGACTGGGAACAATTGCAATAAGTGCTGTAGAACATTCAGTGGCTCAACATGCGATGTTTTGGCCATGTTTTTAAGTATAGCAAAGTACAAGCTTGGGAGATAAACTTCTAATGAAAGCAGATAACCTGAAATTTAATTAATGAGTACATAGGAATAACATAGCCTTTTAGCAGATATCAGTTTAAAAATTACAGTGAAAACTGGACAATATTCTTTTTTTCCCTTGAACTTTTACACACCATTGAAGCTGTTTTAACATGCCTATTTTCTTCAATGGAAGCACAGGGCAAAATGGTAAACGGGGAATGGTCTTTTCTTGATGATGTGGTTTGATTTTAGTAGTGGCTAGGTCCTGATCTTTCAAGGGCTTCTGCACAGATTATCTTATGTTTCATAGAGGATGGAAGAAGATTGGAAACTAGGATTTTCTCTGATTTTGAGGTTTCATTTGAGCTACGTAATAAATAAAACTGTATCTAAGCATAACATTGGTTATTTATCTTTTGGATAATCATTCTATATGTTCTGTAGTTCAAGAAAAGTCTTCTGTCTTTTCAGCAGTTGAATCTGCTACTTGGGTTGATTCTGACTATAGTCTATCCTACAGCTCACTCTCGTCTTCACTTCATTGGTCCATTTACAGCTATGAGTGTTGCTTAGTATAAATAAGGTATCTACATGGTGTCTTCATTATACACTGCTGACATTAATATTGAAAGGATCATTACTATCTCTTACCTCTCCCTGGAACTTTCTGATTTCTTTGTGCCAGCAGCAATATAACTACTTGAGATTTCACAAATTCTTAGTAGAGATGCATTTTACATCTAAAAAACAACTACATATTGCTTCTGCTATGTTCGAAGCTTCTATTTTCCACCAAAGCTTCCAGATTTTTCCTAAAATCAACAGCGACATTTATATAGTAATTAGATTAGCTGTCAAAATATGGCAAATAGCTCTGTAATGAAGGGTAACTTAGAGAACTAAAAATCAGTTTTAGGCTATACATGAGCAGTATTTGTATCCAGATTTACGTATACAGTATTGCATTTTCTTTTTCATTTGTTACATAGATCCAGACAAATAGAGACAGAGTCAGCCTTTGGCCCTGTATATTATATAATAGCATTAAATCATATGTTTAGAAAAAACAACGTGTTACATTGTAGGGCCTTAAGCTGATAAATACATCTGGTGCTCATCTGACCTGCTGAAGCAGCTGTCTCTTCCTGCTATGTGACAAGTATTTTTTGTGAACAGTAGTTGCACTGTTTTGCACCGAGGAACACCTCAACATAGTCCTTTCAGAATTCTCACAGGTTTAAGAATGAGGTGAAAGATTATCCGATGTTTCGTTCTTACTCTGTGTTTGCTGTTTTAAAAACCTGCAATGATGAGTCACCTGTGGTATCTGTATAACTTTCTGTCCGATAATAAGTTGATCCCATATTTGTTGAGGTGCTGCCAAGGTCCTAGGAAAGTAAAGCAGGTCAACTGTCTGCTCTGCATATTCAGAGAAGGTGAGCTAAGTAGTTAGACATTGGCAACTGCAGCAAGCACGAGTGGTAACACTTGATACAACCAGGTAGCTAAAGGAGATTGAGCTTTAATTTTTAAAAAATGCAAACCTGGTTTTGTTTTACATTTTAAGAAGGTCTATGTCACCAGAGTTCTTTCTCTCTAGCTGTCGGAGCTGTACATCAATGCACATGTTGGCACTGTAAGGTAGCACATGATTTCAGGAATGAGGGTTTGAAGAAAGCAACAGTATTTTACATGCAGTGAAGTGACCACGACAATGCTGTGATATGGCTGAAAATTATTAGGATATATTTGCTTTTATGCTGCAAGTAGACTTTGCATATGTTTGAAGGTCATGCTATAGGGCTTCTGCCCAAAAGCAGCCCTGTAGTTCCTTTTCCTTTTATTTTGGACTAGTGTGAAGTTGTGCTGCATTAAATCAAACTACCTGGAGCTTTCATGCTCAGGGTAAATGGGAAAAGACTTCAGGACTCTGCTTCACCACTCTTTTTTTTCCCTACTCTTTCTTTTTCTTTTACTTTTTTACTTATCTAACGATAAAAAATCAGGAGTTCATATTGGAAATCTCTCCTACAAATTAAAAAAAAAAATAATAAAAAAGCCTCGTAATTTTCAAGAGCTTGTTGTCTACCTGGTACTGGCAATCAGTTGATAAACTGGGTTGTCCCTTAATCAGTTGCAGTAATTAGCATTTGGCACATGCTATGTGTTGGCATGCTGGTTAGAAATTCTTAATGGAGAAATTCTGTTTCCTGGCTCAGGAGATTTATTTATAATCTTTTTCACTCCTGCTTGTCTGTTACTTACTGATATTAAATCAACAGTCTGATATTTGTTACTTAACTATTTCTTTGTTTCTTGAAAACATGTTGCAAGTTTCATCCCGAGCATATCACAAACCAGATGCAGAGCTCCTGCTCCACCTGAAATCTTGCAGCTGTGGGACAGGTTTGCTTCCCTCAAAGCTGAGTAGGAAGCAGGTGTGCTTTCAAGCAAAGCAATCAGGGCAACTAATTGAACCATGCAGGATAACCTGGAGGAAGTGGCAAGTGATAGACAGCAGCTCTCTTCCGTAGGGGATTAAGGCACTCACCTGATGACCTGACCTGATGTCGAAAGAATTTTTCTGCTTCCTGAGGGCATGGATCCATGCTGGATGAGGGCACGGATCCATCCAGGATGCTGTGGAGAAACTGATAAAGCATGTCCCACTCTCTTTTACCTTCTGTTATTCTCCCATGTGGGCATGAGTGATATTACCAGGGACAACCTCAAAAGTATAAAAAGCAGCTAGGGAGTTTTGGGGCGACAGCCATGCTTATGGGTCCCAGGCAGTGCTCCTTTCAACCCTCCTGCTAAGGGGAAAGAGTTGACTACATGTCAACACTTGGTTGCAGAGCTCTGGTTGCTGTCTGGGTTTGATTTCTATAATCATGGGACCCTGGTGAAGTGCCTGAATATAAATGTCTAATCTTCAAGAAGGGAAGAGAAGGACCCAGGGAACTATAGGCTAGTCAGCCTCATCTTGATCCCTGGAAAGCTGACTGAGCAGCTCATCCTGGAAACCATTTCTTTGCACATTAAGCACAAGAAAATCAGGAGTGGCTGACAGCACAGTTTCACAAAGAGGAAATCATGCTTGACCAACTTGATAAACTTCTACATTGACATGACTGACCTGGTGGATGACAGGAGAAGAGTCGATATTGTTTACCTGAATTTCAGGAAGACCTTTGACATTGTATCCCATAAGATCATCATAGAGGAGCTGCTGATGTATGGGACTCGATGAAAAGGCAGTGAAGTGCATTGAAAATTGTTTGAATGGCCACGCTGAGAGGGTGGTGATCAGTGGCACCTGATCACCGGTAACAAGCCATGTGCCTCAGTCATCAGTACGGGGTCTGATCCTGTTTAACATCTTAATTAACCATTTGGATGATGGGGTAGGGTGTATCCTCAGCGAGTTTGCTGATGACACAAAACTGTGAAGGGTAGCTGATACACTACAGGGTTGTGCTGCCATCCACAGGGACCTTGATAGTCTGGAGAAGCAAGCTGAAGGAAAGGGCTGACAGGAACCTAATGAAGTTCAATGAGGATAAGTATAAGGGGAGGTAATCCTTCCTCTCTCCTTGGCACTGGTGGGGTCACACCCGAAGTACTGCCTCCAAGAGAGGACATGCTGGAAATAATGATTAGGGAACTGGAGCTTCTCACATAGGAGGAAAGACCGAGAGACAGGGTACTGCTCAGCCTGGACAACAAAAGGCTCCGGGGAAATCTTATAAACCTACACCCGTGAAGAAAATGGAGCCAGGTTTCTTTCAGTGGTGCCCAGTGGCAGGGCAAGAGGCAGTGGGCACAAACTGAAAAACAGAAGGTTTTTTCTGAGCATTAGGAAACACATTTTTTACTGTGAGGGAGCTCAGGCACATGTTGCCCAGAGAAGTGGTAAAGTCTCCATATCAGGAGATACTCAAAAGCTTTCTGGATACAGTCCAGGCAGGGAGATCTACTTTAGGTGACCCTGCTTAAGCATGGGTGTTGAACCAAGTGGTGCCTTAAGATTCCTTCCATCTTCAACTGTTCTGTGACACAGGGACAGGTGTCCTGAAAACTGCTTGGCTTTGTGTGGCTAATTTCAGCTGCATGTTTCAGCACTACTGAAAGTTTGTCTGTATGGCTTGGGTGTGGGTTCAGTGTGGCAGATTTAATGGGAGGAGGGCTATCTGCTGTGTTGTCAACTCTGACACCCTAAGTATAAATCCTACTGGGCATTTCTATAACTCAGTAGTGCTCCTGAGAAATAGGCTGAAATAATAAGTAATGCGTGAATACTGCCCAACATTCATCACCATTTGCAGACATTACAAGCTACTTCAATAAAAAAAGTAATTTGCTTTGTGCTAGAACTGGTTCCCTCTACATCTGCTGAAAGCAATATTGCGATACTGTGCATCAGATCTTTCAATTAATACATGTGGGTACCATAAGGAAATACAGCAGAAGTTAGCAATGATGCTGTCATTTTGCACCCTTGCTGGAATTTTTCAGGCTTCTGTGGTGTACCAGTTGGTGTTTCTTGGTAAGAAGGCCTAAATAGCCAGAATTTCCTGTTAAAGCATGACCTCTGGACTACATCTTCTTTGCTATTAGTGTAACTGCTGGAAACTGCACAATAAATGGCTCCATGCCCTGTGTTTTGCAGCGTTCCCTTCTTTGTTGTCAGTACTATAGGGCTTTCCAGTAAAGGTAGTGAAAAAGTGTCTAAAAGGACAATTGGTTTGGTGTGCTTGGATGTGACAACCTTTGCTAGACCTTGCTGCTTTTGGTGTTCAAGAAAAAGAAAGGAAAAAGAAAGAAAAGGCAAAAAAAGCAAAAAAAGCAGCTTCTTCACTGTTTTTAAAATGCAATCTAAAATATAGGGAGCATTGACAGGCTCAGGTCAGTAAGTAAAGTAATTTTAAATATAAAAGAGTGAGTGAAAGGGAGAACAATTTATAGGAAAACTCTGAAGTCACTGGTAAGATATCATAGTCAGAATTTGACAGTCATTTCTTTTCATGGTATTGTCAGCATAATTAGTTCTACATATTGCTTTCTGCCCCCTCAGGGAGCTGATGTGAGTTGACATTTTTGTAGGCTATTTTTAATTCTGATCAGTTCCTCAGTCTGTTTGACTGTATCTATATCATAAAGAGACTTAGGAAAGCATTTCCTCTGAAAAGAAACTCCAGCCCTACCTCTGCAATAAATATTCACCAAACTCCAGCCTGGCCACATTAGCAACCAGGTTATGAAGGAGTTGTAAGTTATCTAGTTAGAATGGCCCCTCATGTTTTGTGATCTATTTAAGATCAATGCAGCAGATACACACGGGAAATGCCACTATGAACTATCAGAATAGCAGTTGTAACTGGCACCTTTGTAATATGGGAAAAAGAATGAGAACTCTGGAAAACAAAATGTCGGTCACATCTGTGGGACTTAAATATTGCATTTTATATTCAGCCTTCTGGGAATTGTACTCTGTCCCACATGTTCTTTGCTGTTACTAATTTTATAAGCTTTCACATCTGGTTGACTGTTTCACTTTTTTTCCTCAAAAGCTCACAATGAATTCTTTATGACCTATTTAAAACTCTTTATAGACATAGAAATACAAGAAATGAAGAAAACCCAAGGCAGGCTAACCACTGTCTTAGTAATGAATCTGTGTACAGTATTCACTGATCATTCCTAAACTTGTTTTGAAAAGAGATAAACATTTCTGGAGCAGTTTTCTAGCAGAAATTTTAATATAATCAAAACTGAATTTCTAGGTTATGCATGGGGAAGACTGGTGAGTATCCATGTGTCCTTAACATTTGTTTTGATAAGCTCAAGGCTTTAATTTTGAGTACAACATTAAGAGTTCACTGATTGGAAGGAGACACTGATATGTATACACTTATAACTCATGGTTCAATGTTTTACTGCAATCCAAAGTGCAAGGGTTATTTTTTTTTAAGAATCTCCAATTTTATTACATCTTTTTCTCTGTTTTATTTTCTAAATTTCTAGGAGACAAGATGAGGTATTTGCAGGACAAATTATGAGATTGGTGGGGGAAGCTTGGGGCTTTGGGAGAGCAAAGTCCAAAATAGTTACAAAACTGAAGTATTTCTCTTGGTGTTTCCGAATGAAATGGGTAGTTTTCTATTGTCTGGATGACATGACTGTACACTTCAGTATTTTGAAAGGCTTTAATTTATATTGGTACATTACAGAAGTCTGAGCCTTCAAAGTTTTTATTTGTTTTATGGGCAACTGTTTTTTTAAGTAACTGTAAGTGTTAGAAACTGATTACTTTTCCAGCTCTTCAGCTTCATGTCTTATGTATGTCACTGCAAATGTAAGCACGATTTTTATTTTTCTAACCTACTAATAGAGGTAGTTTTTATGGAAACTAAACTAACAATGACAGAACCAAAGCAACAGTTTAATGGAGCAAAGATGAGCAACTGTGTTTTGAAACTATGTTGGATATTTCAGTCAAGGTTTGTCTTTATCAAACACCTTCATCAGGTACGGTTTTATCCTTGTTTACGTTTTTGGTATGCCTCACCCCACATTAACCCTTACTATCTTATTCCTTGCATATTATGTTGTTTTAAAATACACCTGAACTTAAGGAAAAGAATACTTTGTTATTTTTTGAGTTGGTTAATGTTTTTAATCTCTAACCTGCAATATCATCTGGATTTCAAACACAACCTGAGATAAAGCCATTTGTTAAAGAACTCCCTGCACAAATGTTTGTGTTTATTCTGACCAAAAAGATCATCCTGGAAACCTGTGTTCAAATGCAGCAACAGCTGTGCAAAATGTAATATGTAGCCAACTAATTAGAACTTGATTTTTATCTGGCTATTTCTATATGTAAAATTTCAGCTTGTGTTGGCAAATACCAAGGACTGACTAGCTTGCAGAAGCACTGCAATGCAGCAACAGTAGAGGCTATAGAACCTGTGAGTTTTTGAGAAAGATGCTGGACAAGGTACTGTGTTTCACACAAAACCCCTGCCTGCCATCTGCTCTAGACATGGCAACTTAATCTCTGCACTGAGCACGAAAGGCTTTTGTTAATTTACCATTTACTAGTTATATACATATATATAAAAACATGCCCCCAAACTTGTATGGGCTCTGCTTTCTGAGGTTTCAGACAGAATTTTAACCCACAGGAGTTAGTTTCTCCTTCTCATTTGCGTCAATTCAAGATACAAATTAGCCAGCTAAATTTCTACAAATCTTCATATTGAGAAGTAGTACAGTTTGGGCAGCACGAAGGAAATTTATCCTGAATTTCTGTAGTCCCATTTTTGTGGAAAAGAGATTTCCATTTTAATTTCACTGCAGACTGTAGTTGTAGACAAAAAGCATGGAACTATGTCTGTTGGTAAAAATTTACATGCCTTAGTACAGCTTTTCTGTTTTTTTCTAATATGAATATGGCATTTACCACTGTAGCCATGTCGCACACACAGATACAGAGTGAGGGTTGCAAAGAGTGAGGCACAGTACCATTTCCAGTTCAGCCTGATGCATACTGCTCCTGGTTTGTAGGATACATGGAGGAAGGACAGAAGCAGTCTGCAAGAGCAGGTAGTAAGAGAAGTGGTGTGTATAGATGGCTTCTGCAGTGACAAAAAATCTAGCTGCTCTCCTGTCTTCTGCCTAACAGCAGAGCACTGAGGAAAGGAAAGCTGAGTGCAGGGGAGGTTTGCTTTCTGGTCTGGTTCAGAGATTCCTAAATGTGACTTTTGTGGGCACCACAAATGGCGTGATCAAAGACGATGCTTGAGAGACAGAGCTGACAGCTACTGCCATGTGTAGGTGCCAGGTAGCAGGCTCCAAGCCTGTTTCGCTGACTCCTACTCTATACCTTGATCTGTCTCCTTCCCCACTGTGGCAGGCTGGCTACTTGTCCCTAGCCACCTTCCCACATTCACAAAGCAGAACTCATGCACACCCACTAACCCTAAAATCTCTTATTTTGTCTTTATTTTTTGTGGCTCTGTAACATGCACTCCTAGTAGCGCAGGCTGGGATGAGCAGGTTGCTGGCACCTCAGTCCTATGGCATTTCATGTCCTTTCCTTGCGTGGCTGGAGAAAAGATGTGTGCTCAGGACTGGCATGCATCTGCTGCAAGTGGCTTGCACAGCACAAGTGCTAATGTGTCATCATCTGCTTTACTCTTGTGATTTGTGTTATGGTCTAGAGGTATACAAATATGGGTTGCATACTTCTAGTATTCCTTATTTCACAACTACTTTAGAGAGGCTTATCGTGAAGAATCATGTTTTATAAGTACACCATAGAATATAGAGATTTTCCTCCCCAAGATTACTGCTACTGTAATATCTAGCTCTGTAATTTAAAGCCTTGTCATGCTGTAGATGGAGAAAGCCTTATTAGAAGGGAAGCTATCTGGCATTGGGGTGATTATTCTGATTACATATAATTCATGCACTGGAAATCAGTGGCACTTTGCCAACGGAGAAGGGCTCCCATGATCTACTTTGACTTCTGAAGTTGCAGCAGAAATTTTCAAGAAATTACTTTCTCTCATATACATTAATTTCTTTTGCATTAACAAGCCTTAGGCTAGACACTTGTCTGCATTTAATGTCTGTCAGATTAGTTTAGTTAAAGAAAATAGCATGAATTTTATGTTCTCATCATTTTTTAAAAATCAAGTGTTTGTAGGAGAGCTGTTGAAGGAAGACTACAGCATCGAGTACAACGTAGCAATGAAATTGATTGAAAGGCATTATTTGGCAACAGAAAGAAGTTTAACATATCTATATGAAACTTTTATCACTGTGGAACAGACTATCAAGTGCACTGTGCGGGTAAATAAGTAGTTGTTTGTTGGTTGTTTTTTTTTTTTTTCCCCAGAATTTTTATATAAAATGAGAAAATTAAAAAGTGTAAATTCAGAGTATCATGGTTACATTGCATGCAACCAATCAGATGACCCTGAACAGTTCTGGAGCTGGACAAATATTTTAATTTCTCTCTAATTTGCATATTTGCCATTTCCAGTTCAATGGAGTAATGTCTTCAGATTCACAAAATATGAATATCCTGCAGACTTGAGGTTCTTCTTGCATTCATAGTGACTGTAACGCACAATTAAGTACCTTGTGACTGATTTCTAGCCAAACTGTCTTACAGATCCCACTGCCCCACAAATGAGTGTCCCCTGTGTTTTCTTGCTTCCATGTAGTGTCTAACATTGTTTTGTTAGAATATCAGTTAGAAATACCAGTCTTGGTGACTTTTCATCCATGATCTCTTTGAAGGTTGCTGATTTAACTCAAAGCTGAGACTTATTTTCTAAAATGTGATCAACCTCTGGTCCCTCTTCATCTTGCCTGAAAACTTTTGCAGAAGTCATAGAATGATAAGGAAGACAGGGAAGTCCTTTGTGCTAATTATTGTAGCAGTAATGTGACAAGGGGTGTATCCTAACTGATGCTACGAGTGTATAAATTTCACAAGGTTTTCGTATAGAGTTTATTGTTGGTTTAAAAAAATTAGATGAATGTTTTCTTTGTTTCAGTCATGCCTTTCAGACCAGATCTATTTTCATTTTGCTAAATTTACAGATGTTTTCAGCACATTTTTGGCTGCTTTAGAAATTCATCACTTCTTCCTGACATTTGTGATGTTGAAAATGCAGTTCTTCCTCACAAAAAAATCAAAATTTTGGTATTATTAATACGGAATCAATATATTAATATATTTTGTAAAAAGGTCTTCAGACTTCAAAAGAAAGCAGTCAGAGAAGTAGATAGGGGATAGCAGCAGAAAAAGTGCTGTCATTATCTGAAGTCCGAAGTTGCTGTACTCTACTTAGGCTGGCTATTGGAAGTGTTTTCCTTTTCAGTGTTTTTGTAAATAAAAATAGGTGTTAATGACAAATACTAAGAGGTCTTTTTTTCCCAAATAAAAACCAGCCCAGTCCTCTGAGATGTATCCCAGACTTACAAGTCATTAAGAGAATGTGCCGATGAAGTTTGAATATGATTCTCTACACCCTTAAATGTATTTCTAGACTTGATTTCTTGGTCTTAACTGAGTATTGAAAAAGCTGACTGCTTATTAAGCATTGTGAAATATTTGTTATTCACATAATCTTTGACATTATATAGATCGTACTCAAAATACATATAAAATTGTCCCATCTCATATTTTTTTATATTCTATAATTATGTTTTGCTAACATACCAGCATACGTATTTCTTAATAACATTTTACTGTTGTTGCTGTGGGAAGACTGATATGTCATACTGTAAAAATTGTTTTGTCAGCCTGCTTTCTGATGGATTCAAATTTTTTCTTCAGAATTGGTGCATGCATATTTTCCTTGGCCAAGCAGAATGTGAAATACCATAACATCTCTGTGCATTGACAAAATCCAGCAAACACAAAGTCTATGTTTTTTTAATATTTTCCTCTCTCCTTCCACAGTTTTTGGCAAATGTTGTTACATTTATTCTTTAATCTTTACCTACTGTTTTTCTTGCAGCAGTAACCAATATCTGATTAAAGGCACCTCCTGGTCACACTGTAGTGTATTTTCTTAATGAAGATTTCTTTTTCACTGCACATACTAACTTTCTAAAATAACTGAGACTGTGCTGTACAAAGCCAGACGCATAGAATTTAACTTGACAGTAACTTGCTGCTGCTGAA
Organism: Psittacus erithacus; assembly: GCA_009867235.2. Taxonomy (NCBI): domain Eukaryota; kingdom Metazoa; phylum Chordata; class Aves; order Psittaciformes; family Psittacidae; genus Psittacus; species Psittacus erithacus. The sequence continues at coordinate 25,057 of WYDI02035578.1, forward strand.
TATCCATAATTTTGTACACATTTGTAATTACAGAGGAAAATTTCAGAAATAGAATATTTATTTTCCTTATTTGCAAGAAACAGCAAGTTGTTTTAAAAAGAGAGTGAAGTGCATCTCATCTTGTCTTGTTCGTTATTTCTGTAAGATCTGTGTGCGTTTTGTGTTACGGGCAGCATGGTTTTTTGACATGTAGGACTGGAAGGCATATCGTTCAAATTGAGACCTACTTCACTCATGACTAATGTTCATAACACTCTCTCTTGCAAACTAGCATGTTCTGGCTCAAAATTGCAGGAGCTCTTTTCCTTACCATTTTCCTGAGTTCATATGTTATCAGTTCTCTCAAATGTTGCTGTCAAAATCTTGCATTCTGGCAATTAGAAACTTCTCCCTTCTTATTTTTTTTCCAGTCAGTATTATTTTGATCTTGTACCAGAGTTGGCCTTACATAGACTTTTCTCTCGTCCTCGTATGTAATTCTCTAATGCATACTGACAGCAACATTGTTCCTTCTTAATGCATTTTCATTTTCCCTGGTAAGATTTGTTGTTTCTCCTTTCATGGTATTTGCATTGATTCTAGGAGCATTACTCTGTATGATTGTTTTGAATAACCTTTTGTTTTTTTCATTTATGACTGAAGTGGCATGTTGAATTACACAGATGTTTCAACACAACTGTGTGCAGCAACATTAATTTTTGCAAGGTACCCAGAAAAATGTGCTGGTTTTGTATGTCTGTCCTGCAGTGGTGATTTATCATCATGATGTTGCTTACTGACAAATCTATATTCTTATCATGTTGGAGATGATAGCAGAAAAGCCATGACTTGCATTTTAACCACTTCCTTACCTTGTGGAACTTGTTCTAGTATCTGTTTTCTTGATTTCAGCTTTCCTGAAGTACTTAATCCATTTATTTGCAATAAGGCAAAGTGAACGTCCTTCATTTTGAAATTCTTTCTGCTTTAGGAAAAGTTTTATGAAAAAAAATGATACTATTGCAATGATTCTTAAAATACTGTTCATGTTTAGTATGTTCTCCTTATTAAATATTCCACCTTAAAAACAGATTAAATTTTTCAGAAGTTTTGAGTTAAGGTCAAAGGTAAGTCCTTGTGCTTGTTTGTAATACTATACAAAGTCTATACGGATGATTTGAAATGTTTATCAAACCTTAAAAATATGTCTTCTCTCACCCTCAAAACAGGAAAAGGTAAAAATCAAACTTGTTTTAATTCTGTTTAAGAATCGTTATTTATTTTGTGTGTGGTCAAAGATATACATAGTTGTTTCATTTGTCTTGTTGAATTATCCTGTATTTTTAAAATTCTCAAACACACTTTCAATTAGGGAAATAAAAAAGAGAAGGAGGGGAAAAAAAGTATTTTCAAAATTTTCCAGAAAGCATCTTAATCAGCAAAAGTAAAGGATAGAGATGAGATATTAAAGCAAATGAACAGTGCAAAAATCATATTAAATCATAGAATGGATGTAGTGGGCTAACCCAAGCCAGCAGTCAACCAACCAGCCAGCTTCTTACTCACTCTTTCAGGATAGAGAGAAAATAGAAGGAAGGTGAGAAGACTCACAGGTAGAGACAATGACATTTTAATAAGTGTTGTGGTATAAGCCAAGCCGTAAATCAAAACCACACAGCCCGCTCACGCACTCCCTCCCTTCCTCCCCGCTCCACCCCCCCTGCTCCCGAAGGGACAGGGAGGAGAATCGAAAGAATGTAACTGCCACAGGTTGAGATAAGAACAGTCCAGTAACTAAGGTATAACACAAACCACTGCTGCTAACACCAATAATAAGAATGATAAGAGAAATAACAAGGGAAGAGAATACAACAGCTCCCCACCCACTGACCGAGCAGTGATCTAGCCCTTCCGGGTAACTCCCAGTTTACATCCTGGGCATGATGTGCTGTGGTATGGAATACCTCTTTGGTTAGTTTGGGTCAGATGTCCTGTCTCTACTTCCTCCCAGCTTCCCCTCCTCCCTGGCAGAGCATGAGACTCAGAAAGTCCTTGGTCAGAGTAGACATTACTGAGCAGCAACTAAAAACATCGGCGTTATCAGCGCTGTTCCCAGGCTGAAAGTCAAAACCACAGCACTGCACCAGCTACTAAGAAGGAGAAAAAAAATAACTGCTACTGTTGAACCCAGGACAATAAGAAAAGGAAAAGCTGCCTGTGCAAGGAATGCATCACTGGTAGATTCCAATTTCTGGGAAGCAGGGCCTTAGCATGGGCGATGATTGCTTGGGTGATAAAATACCAGAACCACAAAGATTCTTCCTTCCCCCTTTCCATGAGCTTTTATCGCTGAGCAAGACATCATCTGGTATGAGATAATGCTTTGACTGGTTTGGGTCAGCTGTCTTGGCTATGCACCCTCCCAGCCTCTTTTGCAATTGAAGCCTACTTGCAGGGGTAGAGGGGAGAAGAGAGAAAGCCTTAATGCTATACAATCATGCACTGTTCAACAATAGACAAAACACAGGTGTGTTACCAGCACTGTTTTTGCCACAAATGCAGAGCACGGCAGCCTGAGTACTGCCATGTAGAAAGCTAATTTCATCCTAGCCAGACCCAGTGCAATGATAAACGAAAATACTATTTAACAAATGTTAATTTTGTGGGCTCTCAAAGTTTCACAATGAATTTTGTTAGTCAGTCAAATATATTTTTTTTTTTCTTTTCCAACTAGAAACTAACAATGACCCCCAGTGCCTTGTTCAGAAATTCACCAGTTTGTCACAGCAATGCATTCTGGAACAAGACAACAAAATGCTTCTTTAAGATTTTCATTATTTTGCGGGTAGTTCTTATCAAAAAGGAAAAGGAAATTTTTCTCTGAAGACATAACATCTCATTTAGATTGTTCATGTAGTATTGATATCTCAGTTAATGTAGGCAACCTCACATTTGTTTTCCTCTGTCCTTTACATTTTCTTGTTATTCAGGTTTACAACATTTATTTGCTCTGTTGTAATACTATGCTGTGCTAAAGACCTGATTTTTTTAACTCCTTCTGTCTCTTTCCATATGCTAACAGACCTCTTTTCTCAACTTCTTCCTTTCTACACTTTTGGTAGTGGGCATCCATTTTTTGGTCATTTACAATGTCCCTGTACAGAGAATGCTTTACAGCACATTGCAACTACACTTTCTTCTTCGTCTGATGAAAAATAAAGCATTTAATGACCTGGGGTTGTTGGTCGATGAGAAAATGACCATAAGCCGGCAGTGTGCACTCGCAGCCCAAAAAGCCAAATGTATCCTGGGCTGCATCAAAAGGAGTGTGACCAGCAGGTCAAAGGAGGTGATCCTGCCCCTCTACTCTGCTCTCGTG
>WYDI02035578.1:28514-43919 GCA_009867235.2 Psittacus erithacus
TGAATGCTCCATCCCTGGCAGTGTTCAAGGCTAGGGTGGACATGAACTTTGGTGACATGGTTTAGTGTGAGGTGTCCCTGTCCATGGCAGGGGGGTTGGAGCTAGATATCTTAAGGTCCTTTCCAGCCCTAACTATTCTATGATTCTATAACAGAGGGAAAGCTTCTATTTCAGCCACCTCTGAAATGCATCTTGGAGACTGGAGACCCAAAAGTCACCCCTAACACTGCACTTGTGAGACTGGCTCTGGCTGTCTATATCATATGACACTGTGATGTCTGATGTAGTTTGCCTTGCCTTCATTTGTACATTTTCTAGTGTTTATTTTCTAAATCTTAAGAAACACTCCTAATTACTGAATCAAGGCCTGCAAATACATACTTAAGTTTATATGTTTGTCTGCCAATGCACTACAGTTTCCAAATGTAAGTTCAGAGTACATTAGCTAGGTAAGATTTTATTTTGTCACTCTTCATTGTTCATACAGCTGAACCCATTTCGAACCAGTTGCTTTACAGAAGTGTACTTAGGGCTGGCCTGCTCAACCTCAGTAAAATGCTTTCTGGAAAATGTTTTCAAGTGATGGAGACCTTTACAATCTCACTGCTTGTCCAAACAGTTCTGAATTTGTACAAACAGCAACTACTGCAGAATTTTTGACAGAGGTGTTGTGTGAGACTTCAAACAGTGATCTTGCAGATACCTCTGCTTGTCTGTTAAAAACATGATATTCTGTCTCCAGAGATTGTCTTAATACTTTTGAGTGCTTTTAATAATGTGCTGTTAATTCTTTTGTTGCTATGCTGTGGGCTCTTAATTCAGTTTGTAGCACTGCTTGGTTTTGAATAACATAGAAGTGGGTTTAAATATAGTGAAACCAGATCACACGCACCCCTTGCTTATTTTTAAAACTGTAGCAGGAAGCCACTGCAAAGCTGAACAGTAGCTTGCCCTTTTCATTAAAAAACATAAAGGTGCAATTTGAAGTCCCTTCATTAGGGTTAGTTCCCAGCATTTGTGCTTTCTGTCACGTATTACTGCCAAGATCTGGATTGTTACTGATGTTGGAGCTATGGAGGTTTTGTTCTTCCTTTGGTTTTGCAGCCTTGTACTACTCCTGATAGCATGCATGAACTAAGGAGGTGTGCAAATTCTGCTGCAATATCAAAAGCAAGAGCAGAAGAGCCCTTTTACAGCTTTTAATTAGCTTATCAGCTAAGTCATGTTATGTTGCCATTCTTAGTGTGAATACGTGAATTGCAGGGTTCCTATGCAAATGCATGTGAGTATAAGAAGTGGGATTGTTTTGTTTCCGTTCTTGACTATTTTTTAAACCAAACATGAATGAAAAGAAAACTAGGTCCAGTGTTTTATGCCAGTTTTCAGATAAGTGTAAAAGTTATTTTAGTGCTTTTGCTAAATTTACTATGGCAAGTTTCCACTTAGTTGGATTAATAAGTACAATGAAAATAAGAGTTGGAAAATGCTAGTATAGGGCCAGTGGAAAAAGAAGATACTGTGACAGGACTGAATACTGAGATCAAAATGCATTTTTTGTATTAAAATTCTTCCTTCTATTAAAAAAAAATAAAAACGAGCTGTTTCAATTTTGAAAATATTTTCCTTTCAAAATCAGTGCCGATAAAAAGTATAAATTGTATGGTGTATGGTCCACATTCTCTGTTTTAATGTGGCTCTTTCTACCATTCCTTTGTTTTATATTTGATATATTTTTTAAGCCTGTCTTACAGATATATTTTGATGTGGTGGTTATAACATAACCAATAGGTTATAATTATGAAGTGTGTATTTCATATAGTGACAAATGAGAGCACTCGTACATTTCAGTTGAGTTGTTTAACAAACATAGTTTCTGTGATGCTTTTTTGTTGCGTGTTTTTAATTGCTAGTGGAATAACAGAGTACTGGAGGAGAAACTGCACAGAGCAAGACTTTCAAAAACACATAACTCAACAGGTAACAAACAGACTTCATTGACTAAACAAGATTAATCTGACTGTACATTGTTAATTGACATGATAATGTTATTTCAGTTGCCCTTAGACATATTTCGGCTTCATAAACAGTCATAACTCTGGGTGTCTTTAGGCTTTGCAAATCAAACAAATAAACTAGCAGACAACCAAACAAAGGGACAAAAGAACAGACCTTTTTATTGGCTGAATACACTCAAGAAATTGCAACAGAAAGGCAAGAAGAGCTAATGGTAAGGACAAGCCCACTTTTTTTTTATGCTGGGAATCCTTATATCTTCTACGGTATAATGTATAATGTGTCAAGAAAGGTTAATTGTCATCTTTCACTGAGGGAAATCTTTCACTGTCCTGGCAGCTCCCTGTCCCAGTGAACAAATGTAGACTCTATGTGTGGTTTTTAAATCTTGTTTCTGTCTTGAGTCTGGCATGCTTTTCTTTTTACTAGACAGTTTGAGAAGTGTCTATAACTGTCATGTTTACGTGACTTCTTTAATTCCCTTCTCCTTCTTGACATTCAAGAGTAGTGTCAATTCCAGCATGAACAGCAAAAGGCAGATGGAAGCAATGTTTGGCCAGAAACTAAATAATTTAGAAATTAGGATATCTGAGCTGAAAAACTTGAATGAGGATCTTATTGAAAGAAAAGACAAATCTGAATGCCATGAGGAGGCATTGAGGTCCAAACTTTAACAGTCTGAAGAGATTACACAACCCTTTAGTAGTTGAAAATTAACCAATACAGCATTTTGGGGTCTGTATCAAAGAATGCTCTAGTCTCTTAAAAAAAAAAATGCTGGGAGAAGTGTGACAGGATTATTGTGTTTTTTTCCACTTTTTTTTTCTTTTAATGGAAGGATATTTTGATGCAGGTAAAAATAATATTTCTCTTCCAAACTTTCTTTTTATGCATTTCTGAAACATCTGAAGGCAAAAAAGTTTTGTCTAAACATCTGCTATTAAACCCAAACCATACAAGTCCTGTGGATGCTGGTGCATAGCACAGAGAACTGGGGAGACCAGGATGGCATAAACACTTGGCAGCTTCAATATGGGTAGGGAACTGATCTAGTCTCCATAGCATCAGAGGTAATCTTGATTCCAAACTACATTTCATGTTGCAGGGGAAACTGGAAAAAAACCCAAAATACTAAAAGAAAAATAATCCTGTAATTCTCTAAGATTTTTTCCTTGGTCCTTATCTTTTTGATTGCACAGCACAGTGATTTATTCTACCAGTGCTCTGTTTCTAGCTATAGAAATTGGTGTAGCTCATTTCAAACAGTGGAGGCCTTCAGCAGCTGAGTAGTACTTTATTTTGATGAATTTAGGCTTAGCATGCTGTATCCATTCCTTTCAATTACTCCACATATTTTTTTTTAATACAGTTGATACTGAAATGGTTCCTCTTAAGTACCTTGATGCTTTGCCACTAGTGACCCATAATTGTATGTTTGTTTCTCAATTATGCAAACCCCTGCACTCTGACTGAGGAAGATTTGATTTACATAATTATTAGATAGTTGTTACCAAATAAGCATGAAAGGTCTATGAGATATTTCCAAGTAAAGTGGCTACAGCCATCAGACTTCCCCTGAAACCATGCCAGAGCTTCTTGTTTGCACGCTTACTATGTCTTTCTTTGCCTCAAAAATTCAAATGCAACTTACCTTCAAAAAGAAATCACTGTCTCAGAAGAGGAAGAAAAACTGCAGACTTGACAGTAACTGAATCAATTAATACTGACTGCCTGTTGCTTTCATGCTTCCTTCTCTCTCTTCCCTTGCTTCACCCTCTCCTTTCCTTGACCCTTCTGGTCTAGAGAACCACGTTGTGCATTTGAAGAAATGCAATGGCTTTGTATATCAAAAGTCTTGAACAAAGCAAAAAAACTCAAAACAACGCATTTCCAGAATAAGATATAAGAGAGAATAAGAATATGAGGAAGTTGCTATCAAGTCAAGTTTAGGGCAATATTTTTTGTATATACATAATTAAAATGACATAATCAATATGAAAAAGTGGATTCTGCTAAATCAGCAAATTAAAAGTTGGATGAGTTGTAATAAAATCCTTTTATGGAAGTTGAAGTCTTCAGTTTTGATGTGATTAGAAGTCTGAATATTTGAAATCGTTAAACAGATAGAAAGGTTTTGACCACATTGTGAAAGCTGATGGGAAAATCTAGTAAAAAATGCTTTGTAAACAATTTTATCTTCAAAACCCATCTACTATGGTTAAATGCATAGTGTTTCACAGCCCAGCCAACACTGATTAAAAATAATTTGTGATCATGTTTGTCAGTTGTCTTGTGGATGGGACAATGGTAGCTTAGAACACTTTTTTTCTATTAAGGAAATACAATAAAGAAGGTCTTAAGTCTGTTGAAAACTTTTTTAAAAGATAAAGATAATTGTTTTTTTCTAAAACCTGTATTACCAGGGTTAAAAAAATTGAAGAGAATGGACATCAAGGAAGAAAATGTTGGGATGCCTGGGCCTAATGGCACAGGATACATGATCACACTAGTCAACTAACCAGATAGGGACAAATAAGGCATCCATTGATCTTGTCAATTTTATAGTGAGTATTACCTCAGAGTGCTCTAACTGACTAGGAACTGAAGTCTTTTGTTGGGAAATAAACTGCCTATATTTGCAAAAGAGGCTGAAATTTTTCATATAGGTACTGATGCTCCAATAATCAAACCCATTATAGTACCTGTGCAGAATTACAACTATTTTTGCTAGCGAGTCAGCGAGAGTCACCTTAAATTTTGGTATCATATTCTTATGAGCAGTGCTTTTGAATTACATTTCTCTTAATCATAGAACTCATGGTATTTGACATTACCAGACATGACTCAAAATTTGTAGTTCTTTCCTTCTGTGTTGGAATCATCAGTGCATGGAACTTAGAAATCTGTACTGTTGCAATTGGACCTTGAGCCATGCATGTTAGGAGAAGTTCATTGCAAAGGTAAGGTAACTAAGGCTTGTGCAATGAAGTTTTTCCTTGCTAAGCCTTTTTCTGTCTTATAGTCACAAACTTATTTTCTGAGGTCCTGCCAGGTACTGATTCTCTGCTTGCATGAGACTTCTTGAGGGTCTATATATTTTACCTGTTATTTCATTCAATTTTTTTAATTTAGTGCTATTACATACCATTAGCAGCAATAGTAGATTTCCATTACAGTGAACAGTATGTTATCATTGTCTTTATTATGCATGCCATATGTACAATTATTCCACCTAGTTTAAATTTTAATTGAGCAGAGAGAGAGAGGCTTGTTTGGAATTAATAAAAGGATTTTTTTTTCTCTGTTATTCCACTTCCAACAAGCTCATTTTTGTTTTAGGAGCCAGACTAACCAAAGGCACATGACAGAACAGTCTACATTTATTCTAAAGCTGACACAAAAGAAATATTTCCTGCTTTTATTATTACTTTGCTAGCAGAATTCATCCATAAAATGATTTGGTTACTCTGTTGGTGGCCCTTTTTTTAGAAAAGATTTACATATTTTTAACTCAATAAAAAAAAAGAAAATAAAAAGAGAAATGTTTTGGAGCATTACTTATATTCAAAGGTTAACCTAGTTATCATTTTTTTTTTTCATAATATTCTTCAAACTCTTTTATATATTTTTCTCCACCATGTAGACAGCTCCTACGGTCTCCATCAATGTGATGATGAAGCTGGTGCTTTATTAGCATGATGACTTGCCTTATCGCATACAGGATTGTGTGTGTACCTGTTTTACATCTGTGCAAGGGTGTTTGTGACTTCTGAGATAAGGATCAATTACAACCTAAAGCATGTTTCAGTTTATAAAGGGATTAGAAGATTAACAGATATTCAGTTTCAGATAAATGAAAATTAACTTTAGCATATTCTTTGCTTAAAGCAGTGGATTTCAGATGCTAAGTATGAGAACCTTATATGCTCCAGAGAAGATTTATAAGTAATAACTTTATTTATTGTTTGAAACTGACACTTTGTATAGCCCCTGCTTAGGCTCTACTTAGAGGGTATAACATACCTACCAAAAACCTTGTCATCTGTGACATTGTACATAAGCTGAAACATCTTAGGCTTCTCTCTGGCACCGTGCTGAAAGTGAGATGCATTTTCATAAATTTCTACTGAACCAGACAAAGGTTAATGGGTTATGAGGAAATCCAAGGTAGATAATAGTGTAACATAGAAACTTGAAAAAGTTCTTTCCTTGCATAGAAGACCAAAGCATCTTTTTTTTTAGTCCTCACCCTCCTCCTTTTCTAAATGCTTTCAAATGCAGTCATCAAAGAGAATTTGTTTTGTTGTTGATTCTAATGTGCAGTTTCATTTCTCCACTGTCTCCTGCTGTGCCTTCACTTAATAGGAGCATCAGAAGGTTAAGCAAGAAGTATTTCTTTTCAGAGAAAAAGTTTTACTCATGACATGAAAAGAAAAAACTAATGAATTGTCACAGGATGCATATTACTGCCCTGGACAAGAAGGGAGAGATAAAGAGCAAGTGAAGTTAAAGGCTACAAGATGTCTTTGAAATTGCTCAAGAGTGCAAAGCTGTAGCTTATTTCCAGATCATGAGAGAGCAATTTGCTTTCTCAAAGGTTTTCAGATTAGATAATGAATTGTTAAGCCTGAAAATTTTTAAAAAGCTCACTGTGGAAAGGAAACTGGTTTTTAAACTCATGATATCAAAACACTTATTTAGTTGATCAGCACTTCTGGCAAATATGAAATACACATATATTCCTGGAAATGCCATTTATTTCATGAATTCTGAATTATCAACTTCAAAAAGCAAATATTATTTCTAAAAATGTAGCAGTGTTTGATTTTCCCTCTTCTATTAAAAGCTACAAGAAACTTGAAATAATTATTTTCCCTACTTCCCTCTTTTAATACAAAATTCATGTACAGATCACAACCTGCTATAGGACCTTGACTCTCTCACAGAGAATAGAGCTCTGGGGGTGATCATCCTTCACTGCTGCCCAGCAGTCTTTGTCAAGCTGCAGCAAGGGTACACTTTTCAGCTAGGGTACTTGATAAGGGTATTCTGTACTGGGCATTGACTAGATTGTCAGGAAACTACCTATGCAGCCCGTGTGCTTTTAATGTAAGCATCACTTTCTTGCAGCCTTTTCAGGCTTGCTGCCGGATTGGATTTTGCAGGCTAAAAATTACATAGGGGCTAAATGTTTTATCTCCTATTGCTGATTACCCAAGATTTCAGATCCCAGTAGAACTGAAATTCAGCAGTAGTTTATATTCCCTTTCCTGCCATTAGTCCAAAATATCCTTTCAGAACAGATTGGAAAAATCTCATGAGAAAAAACAAGCCAGCAAAAGGAACCACCCCCAACTGGAAAGCCTGAAGTAACTGTGAAACATATTCCCAGACAATTTCTGGAAGTAGGGAGCTTTGTAAATATTGTTAATGGAGCAAGTCTGTAGTTCATAGTGTTGCTGTTTTATAGGCTGAAACCTCCAAGGAGAGATGAGACATTTAATGGGAAAAGTTAACCTAGAAGACATACCGATACCACAAGGGAAAAAAAGGTGTTAAAATGTTAGGAAAAAATGAGAAAGCTGTACAAAACAGTTTAACAACATGTAGCAGCCTTTTTAGCAAAAGAGGAAGATCCAGTAGAGTCAATATGTGTATACCTATACCAAATTTAAGAACAGGGCTACAGAAACAAAGCTGAACTACAAAAGCTCAGACACCTATAGCAGTTTCAGTGAAGACATGTTTCAGTCCTACTTGAAATCTTTCCTTTTCTTGTTTATGACCGACCATATGATGGAGATGTCCCACATCTTTTGGACAAAGGAGGCAGAGGAAAGGAAGACAACATTATCTGTACCTTTGCTTCCTTTGGAAAGGATATATGGAAACTCTTGCCATGTTTCTTGTGAAGACTATGAGGTCAAATTCCTTAATTTGCTATGAAAATACTTTTCATAGGCCTTAAAATTGCCTAATACAAACTAAAACTGATTAAAGGGACCTATGTTTTCCTGCAAACCCAGCTGCAAATAAAATAACATCTTGTTTTTAAAGCTAGTTTTAGAATGTATTTCTGTGTCTGTATGTCTAACTCAGAGAAATTCTACATTGCACTTAAATTTATGGCATTTAGAACAGAAGGCTCTTGAAAGACCTCATAGCAGCCTTTCAGTACTTAAAAGGGGTCTACAGGAAGGATGCGAATGGACTGTATCAGTGATAAGATAAGCCATAATGACTTTAAACTGAAAAATTTAAATATTTGGAAGAAGTTGTTTATTGTGAGGCTGGTGAGACACTGGAACAGATTGCTCCGAGAACTTGTGGATGCCCTATCCCTGGCAGTGTTCAAGGCCAGGTTGGACATGGCTTTGAGCAACCTGGTCTAGTGGAAGATGATTCTGTCTATGGCAGGGGGATGGGTATCGTCCAACACAAACCATTCTGTGATTCTGCGATTCTTATTCACACTTATCAATTTGTATGTGATGAGACAAAGATCAGGGCTGGATAAAAACCTCTTAATTCTATGTTGTAGCAGAGTTGTTGTCTAACAAAAAAACCCAAAAAACATTAAACCATTCACCCAACCAATCAACCAAGAAAGAATAAAAAATCAAGGAGGAATACCTTTGCTATTTCTACGCCATGATTGCTGGGGAAATGTAGAGCAGTCATTTCAAAGAAAGATAATTTTATTTATCACCTTGTAGTAACTGTTTGACCTTGTAGCAGGTTTCAGTTACTGTCAGTGATTCCTGGAATTTTATTTAATTGACTTTTTCAGTCATCATCCATGGTATCTACTACATAAAAAACCAAAAGAAATAAAATAAAAAACCTGATGTTCACTACGCTATTCTTATTTTATGTATGGTGCGTCCAAATGTGCTTCACTTCTGCTGGCTTTTTGGACAGCTGGTTGCTGGACCACAGCCATAGTTCTAGTTATTTTCAAGCAGACAAGGTCAGCTTAGACAGCCATATCTCTTTAAACAATATATTAATTAATAGTCATATTATTCTCTTCACTTTTTATAATATACAAGTTCAGTGTACTTTTTGTCAGGAACTGACAAAACAATCAGCAATCCAGTCATTCTTTCATGAGAGCCAGAGTCAATTTTCATTTCATTTTTCCTTTAGTAATTTCCTGGGTAACTAGGCAAATGAAAGAATATGAGATTGTGTGGGTGCGTAGGATATTTGGTCACACTGAAGTGCCATGTGCTGGCTACACTGCTAATTTAGCAACACTGCAGTCTAGCCCTGAGTCTGTCCTTTGTGATGCTGAACTGTGGAACAGGCAAGAACTCTGTATGAACACAGGTACAGTACTAGGACGTGCTGTAGGTACTAATGAGAACTAAACAAAGCTCCCAAGTCCTCACTTTGTCTTGGATGTGTTATAGTGCAGACTGTATGAAGAAACAAGAGTTAACTGAGCCACCTGGTATACTGGAATCAGTCCTTTGCAGTCCAGTTTACCTTTGCAGGCTAGTTTACCCTGCTTGTCACATGAAGCTCTGCCCAATCACTACTGATGTTCCTGGTGCAAACTCACTTGTTTAGGTAGAATTTATGTACATGTACTACTATCTGAAGTACACACATCTCAGGTTCTGGGACTGGCTCCACAAGGCTTGATGTCACCTTAGCCCAGAGTCCTTAAAAAACTGAAGTCCTTAAAAACTGTGGAACTGAGGACAAAGGATTCCAGAATGATGGCCATTCTTTGTAAACATCTGAACAAAAGAGTATCAGCAGCACAGAAAATTTAACATGCCCTTCTTATACTGTCTCTTCTTCATACTTTATCACTTTAAAATCAGCAGGAAAAGAGAGAGCAATTCTATCTAGCATGCTTTGGCTCAAAATGTTAATAAAAATCAAAGAAAAAATGTAAGCAAAATCGTCAGTAGAGAAACACTAAATGAAATTTGTGATCGTGTGATTCTTTCCAAATTATACCAACACAGTAGGGGATTTTATGCCTCCAAATTATTGCTACTTTGAAGGAAAAGGCTTTTGCTTGGGATTCCTAAGGTGTATAGCAGATGGTACTAAACTGAAGCTGGGGCTGATATTCACAGCAGAAAGCAAAAACTCTTAAGATTATATTTACAGGTTGTACAGAAGTGAAAATGTATCCTAGTAGCTCAGTGGAAGATGCAGGAATATAGCAACAGGCTGAGGTATTAGGAAAAAAAGAATAGATTAGAAGGGCATATTGATGCACACGTATTAACTATTGTTTCATTAATTTCAAGCCCATCTGGAATATGCCTTCTAGCAAATGTGAAAAACAAGGCAATTGCTGTGTTTGTTAATTATAAGACTGGCTACCCTTAAACTTGCCACCCTACTGAAGAGGCATGAATAAGCACTCTGTGGGTATTAAAATCAGTGTTTTTTGTTTGGTGTGATCTAAATAATAAAACCAAAAATTACAGGTGCATGAACCATTTAGCTTTTAGTTTATCTGTGTTTAACTGAAACTGTAACAACTAAAACCAAATAAATACATGAAGTAACAGCCAGATTGTGTCCAGCAGTGCTGCAGCTGTGCAAAGTGAATTGTCTAATAGACATATATTTAATATCCTGATCTCTCTTAAAAATACCAGGACAGACAAAAACTTGACTTCCATATGCTTTCCCTCACCAGGTGTTGCTATAATGTTTTGTAAATTCACTTTAAAAGCAATAATGCAGAGATAATTATTTTTTCAAATATCATTGTCTGATTTGTAATAAACTGCTTTGAAAGCTTTAGTTCCTTCTCTCCTGTTCACCTGCCTTGCTGACGGACATTCAAACACATGTATGAAGAGGATTTGCATCAAAGGACTTGGTGTTTACTGAACAAGTTTCTTGGCAGTGGTTACAGGAGCAAAACTGTCCATGCTGCCTCTCAGTTACTGATATTCTAGCACTAAAAAAACAATGTTACAGTTCCAGGGCCAAAAAACTGACTATGCTGCATTGAATCCAGAAAGGCTGGTTAGCTTGCCGCTGGCACACTAGGAGCTGCACCAGTTACCTGTGTTGTTAAAAAACTTAAACAACTATTATTTCACTCGTGTTCTTTTTTTCTAAAGATTTCCATGTTATAATTGGTCAGTTTCTCCACTAATGAAACTAAAGTGTGGTTTATGAGTCTGGGGATCCCATTTCTTAAGTGGGATCATGATTGTCATAATGTGTTCGGAGAAATCATCTGGATAAACCTCTTTCTGCCCTTGTTGTGACAGGTACAGCTATACTGTTCAATTATCTTTTAACTGTATTTTTTATACTTGGCAAGATTTCACACTGCTACCCATTAAGCCGCAGGGAACTAAATGGGTTAAGATGTTTTGCAGAATGTAGTCTAAGATGCCACTGGAATTGTGAGAGAGTCTATAAACATTTTTATAGGTCATGTAAATATTTATGAGGCAAGTGTGATGATCATCCTTAGTAAATGTGGCCAAGTTTAGCAGGGGGTGCAGATGTTCAGCAAAAGATTCTACTTCTACATAAGATTTTTTACCAGCAGTGAATTTTTTCAGGAAGCTAGAGAAACTACGGATTTTAATTTCCCTGCAGACACCTTTCATATGTCTAGTGAAGGTGGAATCATGTAATACTTGCTCTTATGACACATACAGGCCTTTTATGATGTAGTGTTAGAAGTGCCACTCCACCTTGTAGAGGAGGAAGCTGTCTAGAACTTCAGCCAGTCTCTTTCTTTACTTTAATCTCCTCGACCCCCGACCAAAATGTCCTTAAAAGTAGGCTGTCCAAATGGTGTATATTTGTTTCCTCTGGTGGGCTGAGTTGGTAAAAGGCTGTTGGGTACCTGGTGTTGAACCTTACAATAAAGCAACTTCCTAACCCAGCTGATTAGTGAACCAACTCGGGAAGCCAACTGGCTAGATTTGCTGTTTACAAACAGAAGGACTGGAGGGTGATGTGATTGTTTGAGACTGTCTTGGGCAAAGAGATCACAAAATGATAGAATTTTCAGTCCTTGGAGAAGTCAGGAAGAAAATCAGGAAAACCTCTGCCTTAAACTTCCAGAGGGCTGACTTTGATTGCGGGAAGCCCTTGGGATACATTAATAAAGGACAAAGGGGTTCAGGAAGGCTGGGTGGTCTTCAAGTCTCTTGCTTCTCTGCCCAGTTTGGTGGTGCTGTGGGTCCTGTCAGTGTCTGTCCTAGGGCCGTAGGTACAAGGAGGGTGCTAGGATCAGCAGTGGCGAAGACCTGTAGAGGATTCCTCCACTTTCCTGGCCATCTCCTGCAGGTATCCTGGGCTCACCTGGTGGTGTCTGATGGGGAGTACAGGGGCTTGGGGTTTGGAGTGTACCAGCTCTTCCCTCAGGGCTCCTGACTGCTCTCCAGAGCCAGCCCCAGGCGCCTCACCTGACCTGGCTTCAGCTGGGAGGTGCTGACATCAGGGCTTCTTTTCCTGATCTCCCTCCCTCTAATCTTCTTTTCTTCCTCCCTCCCTGCAGTCCGTTTCTAAGGGGATGCAGAGAGAGGGTCTGATGTATCCTTCTACACATGCCAGGTACTATTTTGCAGTTGCCCAGAAAGGCAAATGCTGCTCAGCTCAAGGCTTGCATCTCTGCAGATTATGCCAGAACAGATGTTTGGTTTCAGAGTGGACAAAACCTGATAGCAATTTACAGAAAGTTCGGTAAGGGTGCTGAGTCAGGAATCTGACAGGTATCTCAGATCCTCACTGAATTAAAAAAAAAAACAAACCCAGCCCCAAACACCTGCTTTTAGTGATTTCTCTGTGTGTGTGAGAGAGGTTGCACCCCCACTCCCACCCCCCACAACTCATACATGGATATATGCAAAAACTGTGCCTATATATGTTATCAGTGTGTGTACACATATACACACAATCCCCACATGCACAGGAATATATTTGGTAAAAAAATAGATCTATATAAGGTTTGAAATTTTTGACTGGAACTGGAAATAAAATTCCTTATATTGCAAATAAATTCCTGATTTAATATTTCAGAAAACCTTGTAAGCAGTTAAAGCTTTATCCTATCCAGCTGCTCAACCTGATGTTGCATTATACTTGATATAAAAAAATCCAAGATGTCATGTTTACTTTAAAGAAGGCTGGCAAGAGTAAGTTTGATATTTACAGCTCCACAACATGAAGCACTATGCAACTCTCCATAATGCCAAAATTACCAGACTATCTGTGCTGACTGGGACTTTGCTGACTAATACAATCCGAGCTGGCATATAATGAAATCTTGAAGTCTCAAAAATGATTAAGAGTGAGAATGGAGAAACTGGTAAGGAAAAGGCATTTTCATTCTTTCCCCTTGTCTTCACCACTCCAAAGACTTCAAAAATATTTCAATGGGAAATTTGATGCAGAAGCTTTCTGCTGTGGACATGACATAAAGCCACCAGAGGCTTTCTCTGTAAATACTTATTAGGAGTCTAATCATGTGGCCCAAAGTTAAACAGCTGTGCTCCAAAATAGCTATCTATAGCAAATGTCAAGCTGATTTAGAACTGGGTTCTGTCTGCTGCTGTTGCAGTCGCTTCTTTTTCTGAAGATCAATTTTTGTCTTGCATATTAAAATATGTAGTGGAAAAGATAGTCTCTAACCATAAGAACTTGTACAAATTGAATTTCTGTCAGCAACAGCATTAGCTGTAAGGTGAATGCAACCAGTAAATGAAGCTGGATTTATTACACTGCTGCATCACTGAAATAGCTCAGAGCAGCCCAGTCACAACAGCCATTCTTCTAATGCCCTGACTGGCACTGAAATCAGTGTTGGGAGGTTACAGAACCCTCCTACTTAGCCTAATGCAGGACAGCTGAATTCTTTTGGCACAAAGCTAAAAACAATAGGACGTCCAAGCACTCAATTTTTTATTCCCAGGATTTTGCAGTAGTCCATGACTTGGTATGATATTTGTGGGAACGGTGGGCTCAAATACTTGTGTCTGAGTAAAAAGTGTTGTGATTTACATTACTGATTGATGGTCCTAATGCTTTTTTTTATGTAAAAGCGAGGAAGCCACTTCATATGACAAAACTACCTGTTATGACCTATGTTAACACAAATGTGTGTTTAGCCAGCTTTAAGTACTGTCTTGGGAGATGTTGATGGGAAGAGCTGGTTTTGCTAATCTCAGAGGGTCTACTCCTCATGAACAAAACAAGATCTTCTAATAATGTGCCTGAGCAGATCTTCTGGTGTCTGTGGGATCAGCCACCTAAAATCCAGCACTCATGAGTCTGGGCAAGATTTTTTTAGACTTGTTTCTGAGTGCGAGTTAACTAAAATCGCTGTAAGGTTCCTGTGGATCTGAGATTTAATCTCATAGAGGAATATTTTTGAAAAAATTAATTATCCTCAGGAGTTCATGACTGTCACCAATGGAGTTGTCTTTTATTTTTTGTATTCCAATTTTGAATTTGTTACAAATTTATTTCTAAAATTATGAGTGTCTGTATCCCAAGTTTGAATGTATGATGCTTTAGCCAAAATGTTAGTTTGGGTGAAAGTTTTGGTATGTTCTTCTGTATACATCTTGTTTGTTCAAGCTACCTGAGTGTTCACAGTTCTTTCAAGTGTTTCAAGTTCTTTCACCTAGTAAATCCCATGGTACCTATCCCAAGTGTGATTCTTCCAGTTCAGTTGCAAACTGTCTGGCACCTTGCTGGGCTGCAGATAATATTCAATATATTGTCTGCTTTAGTAACCACTTATTTCTCCAAATCCGCAACGTGTTAAAGATAGTAGCTGCTTTTAGGTCTCTAATAAATTATTTTAAAACTTCCAAAATCAACGAGTCATTCCCTTTGAGGGTAAGGGGTAAAAGTAACACATGAGCCTTGTAATCCAAAGTTTCTGAATGAGGATGTCAAACTGTTTTCAGCAAGAATGGTCTTCTGCGTAATGTCTTTTGTTGCTTAGAAGAGTTATTCAATTGAACCTGTTCTTTTCAGAAAGGGGAGGTAATCTGAAGAGATTTTTTTTTCTGTGAGGACTTATGATATAAATGTGCCTTAAGACATCATGGTGGTGTTGGTGAAAATTTGTGACACAATGATATGATTGTTGTAATCTTATGAATAGTAGAACTGATGTCTCTGACCTTGAAATTATTTTCAATTATTTCAAAGGGAAATTCAGCCTAGAACTACACAGGAAAAAGATGTGTTGGACAATACTACCAGTGTGGTTTTGGTTTCTTTGTTTTTGTTTGATTCTTTGTTTGTGGCTTGTTTTTTTCATCTTTTTTTTTTTTTTTTTTTTTTTTTTTTTTTGTGTTGGTGTGTTTTTGTTGGGGGGGTGTTGGGGGTGGGTTTTTTTTTTTTTTTTTTTTTTTTTTTTGTTTTTTGTGGTGG
>WYDI02035578.1:43929-54965 GCA_009867235.2 Psittacus erithacus
AGAATACCATGCAGCATCTTCTGCTTGCTTGCTTATTTGCTTGGGGTTTTTTTGTTTGTTTTTTTTTTTTTTTTTTTTTTTTTTTTTTTTTTTTGTTTTGGTTTTTTTTTTTTTTTTTGGGGGGGAGATGGTAGAGGTTTTTTTTTTTTTTTTTTTTTTTAAGTCTGTAGTTTATGAGTGGGGGGTAAAATGTGACAAGCCTGAGTATTATGATGGTAGAAGGAGAACCATTTTTTAAGAAAATTTTGAAAAGAATACTTGTGTTCTTACAGTGTTACTTTTACTTTTTGTTCAGTTCAAAAAAGACGTTTCTACAATGTTTCTTATATTTTCCATGTAGAATATATAAAAGTGAATAAAAGCACATCACATAATTTTACACAATAAAGGCGTACAGCTATTTGTGGGCTTGGTGAGATTTTTGGCTGTTCAGTAGATTTTTTTTTCTCTGATTTAGTACTCCTAAAACTACTAACACATGCTTTAAAGCATCTGTGTACAAGAGATACTTAAAAAGATTTGGTTTTGGTCTCTTATTTTTGGATAAGTTCTCTGTTTATCTGTGCTTTACATTTCACAGTGATTTTTCTTCTGTTTCTGTGATACCTTAGCTAATTATCTCTGCTCTTATAACTTATTATCTTGAAGGGTTACTCTCTTTACAAATTAATATTCTAACTATAATCATCAGTGTTAAAAATTATGGCACTTCACATATAAATTTTTTATTTTTTTTTAATTGTGAATCCAGTCTGTATTGTTCTCTACTTCTGTAAGTTTCCATTGTCTATTAATAGCTTTATTCCACATACAGAATTGTCAGATAATACATACATTCATATGTATGTCAACACAGGAAACGTGTACCAGTAATAGAATCATAGAATCATAGAACAGTTAGCATTGGAAAGGATCTTAAGATCATCTAGTTCCAACAGCCCTGCCATGAGCAGGGATACCACACACTCAACCGTGTCATCCAAGACTCAGTTGTGCAATGTCTATGTTAACAGCACCACTTGTAAACTGTCGGTATTCACACCAAACATTTTTCTGCTAATTAAGTTTTGTTTCCTCCATAAATGTAGGAAGTGTCCCTGTTTACTGCAAATTCTTAAAAAGCTTTTTTGCTGGACTATGTAGATTGGCTGAACTCTAAGAACTGGATATTTGTTTAGCGCAGATAGCTTTCTCCCTGAGTCACTCTGGGAATTCAGAAAAGGTCCAATTTATATGTTGCTCTCGGAAAGCCTTATTTGTACTTTGAAGTATAACTTGTAAAGCCATGCAATCAGTTGAATTCATGCTGTCCTTTTTTCTGCCTTCCTTCAAGTTACTTGTTAATACATCTCTGCTGAAGTGATTTTTGCAGACATGAGAAAGAAAGCCCCTAAATTCCTTTTAAGATTATTTGTTTGTTTTTATTTTTTCCTCCTTTTTTCATTCTGACATAGAAGACACACTGTAAAACATTATCTCTGAAAGCTACTCTTAGGTTCTAGCATCAGTTGTAGTTTGGTGCTGAGCAGAATTTGCTCTAAAGTAGCTTTTATCTCATGCTGCATGGTTCATAAGTATCAGAACTGTTTGCACTGAAAAGCTGGGATCTGTTTTTTTCTCGTGCTAATGTTTCTGGCCTTTGATGTGATGTGACCACTTAGTTTCATTTATGTAAGAAAATTTTATTTTATCATTTCTAATATATCAGTATTTATCTGATCACTTTTCAATATATAGATTTGAAATTTTAATAGATTACATAGATTTTTAAAAAAGCTTTGCCTAGCTGGAATGTATGAGCTTTATTGTTACTGACATTTATTAACTAAAGTTTTCTAAAGCACAGCCCAAGCAAACAAAACATATGATCAGACATCTGCTAATTTCATACTTCTATTAACATTCATGTGAAATGCATAGAATTCTCTCTGTCCTTTACCACACACAAATAATTTAACGATCCCGAACTTTTCCTCACTCAGCCATTAAGTTGGATTTACTATCAACATAATTTATTTACTTTCAGCCTATTGAAGATAATGAGCCCTGTTCTGTCATGCAGCCAAAGGGATAGGCAATAAAACCAATATTAATATAATTTTTCTTTATTGTAAATTGGCTACTTTAGATGTATTCTGACAGAAACAATTTGTCTAGTGGAAGAGAAGACCACAGACTACCAGCTCTGATCCTCATGTTAGTAAATTCTCAAGCTCCAGATAATTATTATTCCCTGCAGCAATATCCCCAGGTAATATTTAAAATTAAACAAATGCTGTTTTGAACTCTAAAATCTAAAGTGAATCTGGGAGGAGCTTATGTTGGTATAGAGATGCAAGTTTTGAAATTATATAGCAACTGGGTTAGAGAATGCAGTGTTTTTGGTTTTACTTTTCACACATGTGAAGAAAGGAAAACTTCAGACCATTAGTCAATACTAAGCCCCAAACAGTCACGTACTTGCTCATTCCCTGACCACAGCACGATGGAAAAGGGAATCATAAGGTTAAAAGTAAGAAAACCCAGGCTGAGATAAAGACGGGATAATAAGTGAAGCAAATGCCATGTGTGCAAAGAAAACAAACCAAGGAATTCAGTCGCAGCTTCCCATTGTCAGGCAGGTGTTCAGCCATATCCAAGAATGCAGAGCTCCATCATGCATAATGGTGACTTGGGAAAACAAGCACCTTAACTCTGAACATCCTTTCCTTCTTCTTCCCCCAGCTTTTATTGCTGAGCATGACATTATATGGTGATCCCTTTGATCAGTTGGGGTCAGCTGTCCTGGCTGTGTCCTCTCCCAGACTTCTTGTGCACCCTCAACTTAATTGCTGGAGTTGTGAGAAGTAGAAAGGGTCTTGGCTCTGTGTAAGCACTCCTCAGCAATAATGCAAACATCCATGAATTATCACAGCTGTTTCCAACATAAATACAAAACATAGTCCCTTACAAGGTACTCTAAAGAAAATTAACTCTATCCCTGTCAAATCCATCGCAGAGACAAAAGCTCTTCACTGCCAGCCACCTGTCCCTTAGTGTCTTCTCATTCAAAGCATGTGGGTAAGTTACATTGTATTTTCTGTTGATTTTTAAATCACCTAATTAACAGACTTCTTGTAAAGAGGGGGCTGAAGATGCATAGTATCTTTGTAATACTTCTATGAAAGAATATTTTTTGCCTTCCTGCAGAGATTAAAAACTTTATTATCAATATGATATTGTGATTCTTTTCTTTTTGTTTGCTTCATGAAGTCCTGCATTGACTGTCAGACAGTACTTTCTGAATTTTGTCATTTTTTGAGCCACGAAACACTCCAAATAGCACAACTGCCTTTTTGCTTCAATTATAAATTCTAAAGGTTTCTCACTGAGAGTTTTCCTCTATAACTCTGTCCATACTTCTTATGACAGATTAACTGGTTAAACTAACCCAATTTTTTGTGCCCCTAGTGTTTTCTATTTTTCTCCTACTTGTTTTGATTTCTGGAGAATTTTTAAGCTGAACTGATATTTCTCAAAGCTGATATTTTCTCAAAGTCCTCTTCCTCCCTCTCCTCTTTCATTGCTTCCTGCTCACACCACCAAGTGTCTGTCCTCAGAAAACAAGCCCAAGAAACGCCCATGCTGCTGTGGAAAACACCTCCCAGCGACAAATATCCTCTTCCTTTCTTAGTAAGTGTAGGCACAGTGAGGGAATGGTGAAAGCTTGGGGCACACTGCATGGGCAACCAGCCACCCACCCATACAACAAGCCTGCTGTGCACCTCTCTGGCTACAGGAAGAGAGGTTAATAGTGGTTGAGAGTGGCAGCTGGGGTATTTTAAGCCCCACTTTATGCTTTGTCCTCTGTCCCAGCTGAGAATGACTTGTGGGGTTTCCAAATGCTGTCAGATTTCTCTGGCATATGCCTGAGGTCCAAGGAGATTGAGACATTAAGGGAAGCAGAGGGTATGAAAGGGGTTGTTCCAGCAAACTCAATTTGGAAAAAAGTGGAATGTAATTTCATTTTTTTTTAATTATTATTTAGTTTGTACCATAGTATGAAAGGAAGAAAAAAAGCCAATACATCTAGATCCTTGGTTGCTCACTCCATAAGAGCTTACATAGCACGAACCTTTAGAGCAACAGGTTTGATTTCACCAACAAATGTCGCAGCTCATTAAACTCATGAAGCAGAGACATCTCTTGCAGAAAATGTTGCGACAGACATGATCCTTCTTGTGTGTGTTCTCAAAACACAGGAGATGAATGATGGGATTTTCAAGAGAGCTTGACGTTGGCCATGCTCTGCTGCTGTAGATATTAGCAGGAGATTCAACTGTTTTTAACAGGAGCAGTGTGACACAAGTGATACTTTTTGTGGTGAAAATTGTTTTCCTTTTTATTTGAAGAAAGGAAAGGAAATATATATGTATTTAAATATAGGCAGATTTTGCGAGTACCACAGATACGGCATTTGTAGCATGGTAAGGCATTGAAAAAAGTGGTGGTGATCTAGGATGCGCAGGCTGGGAGTATTTGAACTGTCTCAATGTGTTGGTCGATCCCTACAGTGCAGCACTTTGTAGAGGCACTTGATGAGACATCAGAAAAAATGGTGCATTATCCAAGCAAATCATCATTTCTTTCCCACGCATCAGGATTAATCAATTGGTTGCAATATAATCCTGTACTGTGGTTTGCAAGGAAGTATCCTCAAAACTTGCGTGGTTTCCTGTCTGACCCTGTAAGGGAAACATGCAGAATTGAAAAGTTGCTCTTCCAGCAGAGAAGGGAGCATGTTTTTCTGAAATTTTGCCTCGCAATGTTGCACTTCTATGTGAGTCTTCAAGTGAGAAACATGGCAGCATACACAGATTTCTAAATGCAGTTGGTTAGAAACAGTATTTTGAAAGCAATAAGAAAAGCTTATGGTCATTATCAAGAAAAATAAACATTTTAATAAAATATTTAATAAAATAATTTTCTCTTTCAAATTACCTTTTTTCTTTTGAAGATTGCTGCTATATTTCTCTTTGGAATAATGTTCTACCCCCAGTGGCTTGGTGTTAGAGCACCCCAATTAAGAAAGAAATTAAATGGCTGGAGAAGGAAGAAAATGTAGCTTTTGACACTGTAGCAGCTAAACCTTTTGACTAGAAAGTTCTTGTAAAATGATCTAAAACCTTTAACCTGGTTGGGAGGTTGCTCACTAGTGAAGGGAATGTGCAGCTCCAAGAAGTCAGCATGGAAGTTGCTACCATAATGTAAAGTTTAATACACAAAAAAATCAGTTGGCATGCTTAAAGCAGTATTGGGTCTTGTTTTCATGTCAGAGTAGTAACCCATTTTCAATATTTGCTGTGAGCAAGATGTTATTGTGGCTACGAACATGAAAGAAATGCTGAGATGAGTTCAGATAATTTTAGCACTGTTGCTTTAGTTTGAATAGTACAAAATTCAGTGAAACAAATTTCAGGAGGCAGAACTAGATTGAAAAATGTTTTCTGAACTCCTCAATATCATGTGGAAAGGGCTAGAGAGTGCCTTTTGACATTCAGATCCCAAGCCATCATGTTCTTGAACATCTTTATGCTTTTCTTTGTTATCTTGCTGAAATGTTACTCACTTCTATTGTTGGCAGTCTGTTATACTACTCAGGAAAAATCCAGTTAGACACCCCCATCTAGCTGTAACTCTGTTGTTTGTTTTTTTTTGGTTTTTTTTTTGTTTGTTTGTTTGTTTGTTTTTGTTTTTGTTTTTTAATTAAAACATGATTTCATTAACATTCTTGGCATTAATTTGTCTCTAAAGCTGGACATCATTTAAACAATGTGTGGGTTCAACACGAAAATGGTGTTCTACAAGAACAAACTAACAAATGTTAGTTTGTCAGACCAGATACTTATTCAGCCATGCTTTTAAAGTTTTTGTGTGAGTATAAGTCACACTGTAAAATAAAAAGGTAGTTTAAAAGAAAATTAAAACCTCTTTTGCTAAGAAAATTAAAGCAGAAGTATTTCAGATAGAATTAAATATTTATTCTGTGAAAAACTGTTGATTGTTTTGATAACTTGTCTCTGCGGACACAATAAGTCTCTGACAATCTGCAAAATCAGTTTTAATTGTGTTGCACTCTTGGACTGGGACTTCAACATCTATTTTCTTTCTTTCTTTCTTTCTCCTTCGTACTAATCAATTTTTTCCCTCATCAGTTACTCCATTTCTGCCTCCCTCCCTCTCTCTCTCAGGTACTGGTACCCACTACTGAATCTCTTCTTGAGAAACAGAAACATCTGTACAACTTCTTCTCATTTTTTCACAAACACATCTTGCAGGAACTTTGGTCAATGAATACTTGTAGTCGTGATTGAAAACCTAATTAACATTTCATACTGTAGCATTTGTGATATATGTTAATTCCTACTTTCATGTTATAGCTAACTCTGGGAAACATTACAGAGAGACAAATTTCATACCTTACTATGATCTAATAGGTCCTAATTTACAACATTTGTCAAAAGAATAGTGAAATAAGCAGCAGAACTCCATTACCACATGTTGGCATTTAGATATGCATATATATGCATATAGGTATTTCTATCTGTTTATCCATAGATACGCATTTTCTGAGCTCTGTATTTTTATCTTTTTTTTTTTTAATTTTATTTTAATTTTCATTATTTTTCCTGCAGCACCTGGTTTTCCCATTTCTTACAATGCTGCACTTGACTGTTTTCTTTTTTCTGAAACTTCTTTGGCTGCATCATTTTACAGAAGAGCATTTAATATGTTTTCAGTAATTCTAGAAACTTATGACCTGCACTCAATGCCTGACCTGTACCTTAGCATTGCAATTCATTACCAGTATTTTACAGAAACAGTATTGCTTTTGTTTTGCACCATTTGTACTTAAACTTTCTTTATATTGCAAATGAAATATTTGAACTTGGGTAAGTTTTGTTCTATTAAAGGCTAAAGGAGTAGAAGCTATTTTGCAATAAATACTATCCCAGTGGAAATCATACAATATGAGGTAAATTTTGCTGTAAGCTGTTCTCTCACCTGAAGAATGTGGAAAGGCACAGATACATGAGAAATTTTTTTGCCACCAGCTGGATGAGCATATTCCTGTCAAACACCTCTCGTAGGGAAGGCTTGATCACTTCTGTGGTTTTTGTTACAAAGGTGCTATGTGTGCAGCTGTGCTTTGGAAACATCTGAAAACAGAAATTAATTTATGGTCTGTCACTTGGGAAAACTCGTCCTCTCTTTACAGCCTTCACCTTGCAGCCATAGTTGATGTGCTGCTTGATTCTCTGGCGCCAGCCGCTGTGCTGAGAAGTTGAGAGCAGGGAAGAATGTATATAGAAATGAGATATTATGTTAGATTTCCTCCTGATGATATTTAACAGAAATGCAAGTTTTTTCCTTTCCTACATTGAACATTAGTGTAAGGTAGGTTATTTTTCTGTTGCTGTAACGTCTTGTTATTGTTTGCTGTCAGTTTTGGATGCTTTCTGTAGGCAAAACTGCCCTTCTTACTCTGTGCTGTTTTTCCTTAGACACCTTACAGTCGTTTCTTTGCACCTTAGCACAGCAGCATCTGGCCATCACAGCTCATCTTCCAGGCTTTTTTCTGGCATCTGCCTCAGCCAAAAAACCAGGCAACTGCTTTGGTTAGAGAGTGACTTAAAGAGTAAAAAATATGAATTTTCTTTTCAAAATCTGTTTATTTATATTAATCAGTTCAAAGTAAGATACCAGAATGAAGGCTCACTAGCAGAAAGGGTTCCTGATGGCAGCCAATGGCACCAGCAAAGCAAACCTGTGAATCCATCTTTGCAGGCGTAACTTACACTTATGGTTTGAGATCCTGGAGAGAGGAGGATTTTGCTGTTAAATACAGAAAAGATGCTATTTGTGACACCACTTAGATTTTTTTTCTTTTGTTTGTTTGTTTTGGTTTTGTTTTTTTTTTTGTTTTGTTTTGTTTTTAATTATATTGTATAAAGCTACCTTGTCTAGCCATCCTCTTTAAGTGACAACTCACAGAAGAAAATAAGTGAAAGTTTTTGAAACGAGGTTGTTTCAGTGTTTGCTCTTGTGAGTGTGTGCCTGTATTTTGTTTTAGGAAAAGGGAGTTATAAACTGGGATTCCTTCCTTTGAAATAAGATGCTGTGGGTACTCAAAGCTGTTGCACTCCTGAACAGAAACACTAATAAAGGTTTTTGTGAAAGGTGTCCCAGTAGACCATGACAGATGAAGCTGGGAGAGTAGGAGGGTCAAAATGCTGTGTCTAGGCAACCAGGCAAAAAAAGTAACCTTGTCTTCTCTACCCACAGTCAGGCATGTTTGCAGGACTGGGAGATATGTTCTGGGATGGGAGTTTTGCTTTCCGTGGAAAAATTGGTTTGTTCAAATAGATATATCATGTTCATTCTCTTCTTCTGAAGAATAACACCCTGAATTTTATTTTTTTTTTAATGTTGGAGCATTCTTGACTCTGTCATTGAGTGGGGAAGTGCTACCCCCCACATTACACTGTCTGTGGTATAATTTACACACTGGGAAACATCAATTTTCTGTGGTGGTGGTTTTGTTGACTGTTACTTACATAATTTAATAAGGACCCCTCAAAGCTGACTCTGATCATTGCTGCTGCCAGCCACTGCTTGGCAGAAGGCCTACATTTACAATGCTGGCTATTTGTGATGTTCAAATGAATATCTAATCCCTTTTCACTCATTTCATTAGTGTTTAAATTCTTGTCCTTTGCAGCCGGCTGTGTCAATAGCATTAAATAGCTAATTATAGGTCATATGTTAAAGGCATTTCTTTTTTTTTTTTTTTTTTTTTTATTGCAGCTGGAATGCTGAAGAAAAGTTTTCATTATGCTGCCCAGAGATGGCAAGGTTCTATTTATGAGTCAATAAGGTATGTGAGTAGTTTGTTTTTTCCCCTCTAGTGTTCAGAATTTGTATGTCTCAATAGTGAATTTCCGTTGCCCATTCACCTGACTTGGGTAAGGCTGTCCCTGAAGCTCCTCATGGCATCTTTTTGAGATGAATCTAAATTGCTTTTTCTTACCTGCAGTTTCAAAATTAATCTCATGTCTCTCTCTCCAAGCCCCTGAAAAGCATAGGATCTCATATGAGCCATAAAGGCAGTGCACTGTAAAATTCTACCATTTAAAAAATTTTACATTTTATTCTTTTCTCTTGTCTTCTTGCTGGATTCATCATCATCACAAAATATTGCATCTCACAACCAAAAGACTTTATTTTCTTCATCTTGTGTGGAACTTGATCTGGAGATACCTCTGAAATCTGAATAATCTGTTGATGTGTCCTTGTTTGTGCTAGCGTCTGTTAATCATTAGAAAAGATTTAAGCGAAAGCTTGAGACAGGTTTCTTCAAAATCTTGTGTTTATATCAATCCCTTCATCATGGGTATGAGTTTTTGGTAATAATATGGCACCCCTATGATCTTTGTGGTGCAGCTGGTGTCACATGTGAAAGACAATTCAGCCTCATTTCTGACAAGTTAAGAAAATTACTATTTATGTTACTTCCACCCAGATGAACAGGAACTCAGAGACTAATAGTGTTCTCCCAGTTTCTCTTGCATCAGCTTCTGACACAGTTGAATTTTTGGGAAACCACTTGAGGAAGTTATTTTGTTTAATACTGTCAGGGAGCTTATATAAGCCGTTTGTCAAATGTAACTTAAGAAGAAGAGAAAGAAGCTAAAGTAGAGAGGTTGGTTTCGTGTGGGGTTTTTTTTTGTGGTTTTTTTTTTAATTTTTGTTTCTTTATTTTTATTTTTCTTTCATTTGCAGCAGAAAAAGTCTAATGAGATCTATATCATGATATATATATATTTATCTTAATGCTTTGAGGTACATAAGATGAGAAAAGTAATGTATTTAAATGTTCAAAGTGTGTGTGAGGACAAAAATATCAAGCTGATAACATGATATGAATTGCAGACAAATGGCAGAAAACCACTATTCAGTGAATAGATGAAATCTTTTGGCTATGAGGCCAGAATATGAATGATAGTCACAGTGAAAGCACAGAGGAGAAGAGGTGCTGAGATGAAGTTCAGAAATATAGCGATAATGAGAGACTTTTTCTAACACAGAAGTGTTTCTTACCACAACAGGTCAGGAATTATATGGAGGTAGAAAACTCAAAGTGTACCTGGGAGCCATGGGAAGGTAATTGAAAACTGCATCCTGAATTGAGAAGTCTGGTTTTGTGCGTGCAGAATTGTGCTGACATTCACATGGGAATGTGGGACAGCCATCTTCCAGGCAGCTGGATTTAGAAACTGCAAGCTTTTGCAACTGAAAAAAGGTAGCAGACTTTTTCAGCCAAGGATGGAGTAATTGTGTTTCTACTTAATGAAATGAATAAGGTAGTAAACAAGGTAACATACACCTTTTTTTTTTTGGGTGGGTATGGGAATACAACAAAAAATCAGGCTGAAAGTTAATAGGAAGGCTTCACATAGCTCAAGATGCTGGGAATCTGGAGGAGAATTGCTGCACTTGCCTGAAGAAAAAAAGCTTTATGAGATTCATCTGAGATATAGGTAAAGACTACAGGCTTAATTCTCCTGGTGGCACATTTTTTCTTTTTAAAACTGCTTCAGATATGCCTGTTATATACAACACTCCTTCGCATACTCTTGTCCTGGGTTCAGCAGTAGCAGTCTTTTTTCTCCTTCTTAGTAGCTGGTGCAGTGCTGTGTTTTTGATTTTGGTCTGGCAACAACGGTGATAACACTGATGTTTTTGGCTACTGCTTAGAATGTTTAGACTGAGCAAGGACTTTCTGAGCCTCATGCTCTGCCAGGGAGGAGGGAAGGCTGGAAAGAAGCAGAGACAGGACACCTGACCCAAAGTAACCAAAGAGGTATTCCATACCATAGCACGTCATGCCCAGAATGTAAGGGGGCAGTTACCCGGAAGGGAGATTCTTCTGGGGTGGGGCTGGGTATTGGTCGGTGGTGAGCCGTTGTGTTCTCTTCTCTTGTTATTTCCTTTAT
>WYDI02035579.1:0-13999 GCA_009867235.2 Psittacus erithacus
TGGAGTATTGTGTACAGTTCTGGTGTCCTCAACATAAAAAGGACATGGAACTGTTGGAACAAGTCCAGAGGAGGGCCGTGAAGATGATCTGGAGACTGGAGCATCTCCTGAATGAAGATAGGCTGAGAAAGTTGGGGCTATTCTGCCTGGAGAAGAGAAGGCTGCATGGAGACCTCATAACAGCCTTCCATTATCTGAAGGGGGCCTATAAAGATGCTGGGGACGGACTGTTCATTAGGGGCTGTAGTGACAGGACAAGGGGTAACGAGTTAAAACTTAAACAGGGGAAGTTTGTATTGGATATAAGGAAGACGTTTTTTACTGTGGGGTAGTGAGGCAGTGGAATGGGTTGCCCAGGGAAGATGTGAATGCTCCATCCCTGGTGGTGTTCAAGGTCAGGTTGGATGGAGTTTTGAGTGACATGGTTTAGTGTGAGTTGTCCCTGCCCATGGCAGGGGGGTTTGAACTTGATGATCTTAAGGTCCTTTCCAACCCTAACTATTCTATGATTCTATGTTCACAACTTATGCTAATTCTTTTTCACATTATTATCACGTAAAGATTCAATAGTTGGATGTAAGCAGAGATATTCAGGAACTGACTGTGACACTGGTACACTTGGGCAGATACAGAAAATGTAAAATATGAAAAAAGTGTAAATTAATTTTAGCTGGTCAGGTTCAAAATTAAGATCCTGAAAACTTCTGTTCATCTGCTTTCTGACTTCTAAATGTACTTGAAAGCTCCCTGATCAAATTTTTCTGCACATGCCTTGATGTCTCAGTAGAACTGAGAAACTCATCAGCTATCTGGCATGAAAGTAAAGCGAAGTAGATCCTCCTCTACTCTAAGTATCCTAGTACTTTCAAATCTAGGATTGGCTTAATCTCACACAACCTGACTCTCTAGAAATTAACAATTATCTTACCTTAACTCTGTTTACTATTGATGGAGTCAAACTCTCCTGCAGACTGGTTCATCTTATTCAAAGATATCCCTTATGAATTATCCTGTGAGAATATCTGTCCTCCACTGACTAGGGAGAGAAATTAGAGCAGTGAGTTTAGGAAGCAATTCTATGCAACGTTATGTTTGGTGAAAAGCACACTAATCTGCTCAAGCTCCTATCCTGTACCCTATGCTCCCTTCACATGCCCTGAAATGATGTCTTTTTCAAAGTTTAGTCCATGCTTTAAATCCATGTTGCTGATAAACCAAATGTCTTACTAAATCATAGCTTTGAACTTTGATAACTAACTTGTAAATATTTGTATAGGATAACTCTTACTAATGCACACACTAGCCTGCTGATGAGGACATTTGTGAAGGAGTCTGGAAGTCCTAGGAACCACATTTTTCTCTAGTGGTTTTACTTCAGATATCTTTATCTCCCAGTGTTCAAAACCCAAACGGTCCAGAGTGGGAACATTCTCCCAATGCCTCTTGAAGCTCTTGCATTTTTTTTTTTTTTTTTTTTAGATGGTATAATACTTCTTTTGTGAACAGAAAGGGCAAGGTTTCCAATTTTACATGGCTGCTATTTGATCTTCCTGTTTGGGTTGCCTACTTTCCTCAAGGAAAATAAGGGCGCCAAATTCATGCTCTGTTCTCAGAACCAGATACCTGAAAGTTAAAAATATCAAGAGCAATCTTTACAGTACTATGACTGATTTCTTTAGACTTATCCCTGCTTAAAATAGGGTCCATTTTCATTATGCTAATGTGGAGTCAAATTTTATACAGTGCTCAGATAATGGGGTACCTCAGCTAGAGGGTGAAGAAAGGTATAGAACAGGCCCAGTGTAACTCCCTAGTTGGCAAAAAAATATTGATTTGAAAGAACACTAATTATAATTGGGGAAAGATAAGCCATGAATTCAACAGAGGGGAAGAAGGCTAATGCTTTTAAAATGTAGCCTGATTAATGAGCCTGTCATAGAATTTATTTATAGGTATGCTGTACAAAGTATCATAATCTCTGGAAAGATTTACAGCAAATTAAAGCCATCAGAGTTTAGATATCATAAAACTTATTTGACCTAAAAGGATATTCCATACAGGCCAATCAGAGGATTATAGCTAAAGCAGAGAAGTTGTAAAGAGCAAGCGTTCTTAAACTTTTCTAGGGTTTGGGTCACATTTCAGCCCCTTGACTCCTGCTTTTCCCTCCTACTAGTCAACACACAGAATATTTCACAACTAGGTATCAGCCTTGTGTAACAGTAGCAATTGCCTTCTTTGAATAATGGCCTTCAGAAATTATTTGATATAATTTTAGCTGGTTTTAATGTAAGATAGCAACTGGAAATGCACAGGAATATGTGCTTTGCTAGTCAGCTCTCTATGGACATCCAGCATACAATATGCATGCAATATGCCTCCCCTACAGCAATATGCATGGAGCATTTAGTATCCTAAAAGATGCTATATTTAGAGTAAAGCAAGAGCACCGACAGAGAGACTCAGACGTATAAGAGCAAGACACAGATCATCTGGGAAGTGGCAAAGGAAGGAATCTAAGCTCTTTTATTAAGGATTACAAGTCCCTTTAATATAAGCAGTCTTTAAATCCTGACTCCTAGGAATCTAAAGGGCTGTTGAAAATAAGAGAAATGGAGTGGGGGACAAATAAGCCTTTTGTAATTGTAAGCCTTCATCAGAGACCATAGTAGCCAACAAATGTGAATGCATACGTCTAATCTTTTCAAGGGGCAGAGAGGGAAAAAGAATAGTCTGGCAAGACAGTGCATGAAGCTGAGTGTCTGGATATGCTACCAGACCTGAAAAAGGAGGAAAAACACTAATTATTATAATCACCCATAATTTAATACACAGTCCAAAGAAGAAAGCACTTAGAAATAATTGATTCCCCAGCCTCCCATAATGTCTTCGGTTATCAATATAACATTTGATGATACTAATGTTTGACTCTTGTTCCTCTCATAGCTCTATAGATGTTAACTTGCAGGCAGCGTTGCTGGCACAAGAACATAATAGAAGATAGGATTTTGGCTGTATTGAGCACTGGATAATTCTGATGACTTCTAAAACCCTGCAGCCTAGAAGTGTTTTATTTTCAGATTCCACTATAATTAGTTACAAAGGTTATTTGAGTGAAGCAAGGCTGCAAGGTTATTGTTAAATGAAATCAATTTCACCTACTTTTTCTCTTGCTCTAATATTTTCTTTTAAATCTATAGTGAAGAAATAGACTATTTCAGACAGTCATTTACCAACAATGACTTGTTCAGTAGTTTCAGCAATGAGTTCAGAAACAATGAAGGGATTCAGCTCATGCCAGTCTTTAGTTGAATGGTTTTCTGTGTCTATCAGTCTCTGTCTCTCACCTATATTACATATTCCTAGCATGGTCAGCTTCTTCGGTTGGAAAGAAGACACTGTTGACCTATATAAACTTCTCACGCTTTAACTGAAGTTTGAGCAGAGGCAGCACATCCCACCAGCTCTGTTCAGTATCCCAGATCTGAACAGCCTCATACATTACTGATATTCTATAGTTTGCAAGATCAAAAGAAAAAGGATGTATGTCCAGAAAACTAGGTCTAGTTTTATGGTTCATGAATTCTAAAACAAAGGTCTTGAGAAACCACAGTGCATCCCATGCTCATAAGTGGGGTGATGGAAGAAACATTCCAGCAGAAGCACAGTAATGGAGTCTTGGTTTAAGAACCATGCTAGAGAACTGAAATTTGCTGAGTGATGCCACAGACATGGTAGTTACTAACAGAAAAAAAGAAGTCCCCATCCACTTACGGTCCCCCTTTGATACACAGTACATGAATGTCACAATTGTTCACATTGCAGGTTCTGAAATGGTGGTGTTTTTGTGTTCATTTTCTTAAGTGAAAGTTAGCAGATACAAAAACACCTAACTTGAGATTGATTTCTGTGCATGTGTATGCACCTATGCAGGCAAAAAGGAAAAACAGGAAAAAATTTAAAGCTGAAAAAATATGCCTTTAACAATTGCTTAAGTCCTGAGCAGCAAAGATAGCTGCTGAAAGCGTACCAGTGATTAGTCTCCTGACCTTTCTTCAACTCAAAGTCATCAGCTCTTGTTCACCACTGAAAATAATAATAAGCTTTATTTTATGAGGCGACTGACAATACTTAGAGACCACAGTCTTTCACAAGAACAGCATGCTTAGAAAAGAAGTCATATTTAGTAGACTCAATACAGTGAAATTAATTCAAATTTCTGACATTAAGTATTAAAAACTTTAAATACTGTCTATCAAAATAAAAAAAAAAAAAGGAACATTCAGAATTACTTTTAAAGGAAAAAGCTGTAGCAGAAGGTTGGGCATCAGAGCAGCAGAGTAATAAAATTTATTTTCCCTTTACCTCTTTTTTTTTTTCTTTCTGAGAAGGTAGAAAGTTTCTGAAAGTTTTCTTTTCCTTTCCTACTTTTTGAAAGGGGAAGAAAAGGGAAATCTGAGATTATATAAATGTCACAGGGAATATACTATCTTTAACAATGGACAGTCCTGAAACCTTAGAAAGCTATTATACTTCATTTAAGAAGAGGGGATTTCTTCCTAATCACAGCCAGCAATCATCTCATGACCTCAAGCTGCAGTGGCTGCCCCCTTCACATTTTCACTCTTCCTAGTGTAATTGCCTATGTTACTCTAGACCAGACTTGAATGGAAGTCCCTTTAAGAGAAACCCCAGGAGGTGGAGCTGATAATAGGGTAGGTGGCTCTCATTCTTCAGAGTCATTATTGAACTGATCAAACAATATATTGTTAGGGGTCACAACGCAACTAGCAGTGCACTCTTCTGAATGAAATGTAAAGCCAAAGCCCTGAATAACTGTGGCCATGAGACAGACTTTTTTTTCCAAGAGCGAAGAAGCTTGCTCCAGCAAGACCTAACCTGAGGCACTGTACTTTGCCCTCCTGTTCATTAGTCCCTCAGCCTGTGTTAGTTGCATGTAGGAGGTCTATGTGTGTTTAAATACCATTCTCCTTCCCCAGTGGAAGGAGCTGCAATTCACCAGTGGGATTTTAAGTTTGACAGAAGAGTTTAATCCAACCTATTAAAACATCATTATTATAATTTTCCTGCAGGGCTGCAGAGTATTTGCTCTTAAACTCAGCGCACTTCCCATGTTCAGTGTATTTACCCCTATTACATCCTGCTGAACTGTGGAACAGAAGAGCCAGAATTAATACTAGGAAGATCAGGAATTGTTTAGAGACTTATCTGAAGGAATGTCTCCTTTGCCTAGCGAGAATTGTATTCTGGGCTAAAGGCTTTGAAATGCGTAAAACCATTAAGTAGCTAAAATGAAGTTATTAGCTCTCATGGGATTCTTAGGTATTAGTGAATTATAGTGAAACTTATAATAATAACTTATATCAAAGCTGGGATCTTAAAGGGCTTGAAAAACCTTAAAAGCAAATCCCATTGAAATTAAAAAAAAATTTAAAATCTTAGCCTAAACTTTTAATTTGGGTGTGAGGTCAGGAGAAAATATCTACCACCTGAAAAGGCTCAACATGAGACAGACATGTTTAAGTCACACTAAGTATCTTGACATGTATGAGTGCTATAAAGACGTCAGCACTGTAATCTTCAACCCGCATAGGCAGAGAAGGATGCAGAAGTCAAATGACTCTATTGTGTGGCTTATGACAGTCTCCATAGACTATGACAGATCAGGTGGCCACTGGACAGATCATCACCACTTAGACAACTCTGTTGCTTGCTTTCTGCAAACCAACTCTTTTTTTCTCATTTTCCTTATGTGCAAAAATGGAGGTATTTTTTCTTGCAAGATGTTTAGAGAGCTATTAATGAAAGCATTGGACAATATTTTTTTTTAATGTATTTTCTACTACAGTCTAAGCAGAGCTACTTTTCATTCATACGTAATTTACTTTTAAGAGTCAACATCTATTTCTAGTTATGGATGATACCAAAATATCAGGAAAAATACACTTAAAACCATTTTTAACGTTGCTAAAATATACTACTCATATTTTTTTCCACCTTCCAAGTTTTGAATACACAAAGGAACTTGAGATATCAGATCTAAATTGAGTGGATCAGCAAAGTGAACTAGAGTCTATGAAGTTATGCAGGTTTACATTACCTAAGAGTATGGCCCAAAGTGATAAGGATTGGCAGGAGAAAAACTGCACATACACCCCCTGACCTTGAAATGCACATTTTTCAAACCACTGAGAAATATTATTCTTTCTGCGACATATGTAATATATGAAGGATGTACCAAATTTTCATGTTTGTATAAAGATTATGCAGTTTTAACTGATTTTGCCAGGTAGTCTTAATCTACCCAGACTAAAGAAAGACAAGCCATTACCATTGCATACTATATAGCACATTTGTGTATTGGTGTGTGTCTGTCTGCATGTGAACAAGAGAGAAATACATTTGCAACCATAGAAAGACACTAATTAGGCAAATTAAAGTGCACTTTTTTTTTTCATCAAAACCTCCGATATTTTCTTTTGCCATTTCTTGTTTATTGGAAACAGTCCTTTCTCCAGCACTACCCACAATGGATTTTGCAAATTTTGTGGCTTATGTTGACTGCTTTGCAATTTATACTAGTGTGTAAAATATTCCCAGCACATACACTTAATCAAAACAAGCCCAATTAAGCTCAGTACTCCAGATTCCACCTCATTAGCTTTCTGTTCCTAAAATATAACAGATGTGATTGCTGCGGGCCATGAGTTAAAGACGAATTTTTCAGCTAAGCACTTACAATACAACCTAAACTTATATGAAGATTTAATTATTACTTTCATTTTTGTGACTTCCTGTAAAAGCAAATTTTTCACTTAATAGCAATAGTATTCCACTACTGCACTTTACCCATAGTTACACAGAAAAGTATCTAAATGAGGGAGAAAGGAGAGGTCATAGGTCCTATTTTTACTCTTCGCCTCACATATTGGATGGGTGACTTCACGCATTTGCAAGGCTTTTATCCTTTCAAACCTACTGGAATTCAGAAAGTAGTCAGGATCTCAGCTTGCAGAATACCACTTCTGCCTGAAAACGCTATGCAACTGTGTGAATGATTTTGCAGCATGTTTACTTGGCATGCTTCAAACAGATCTGATGGCTTAGTGTACCAGCAATAGCTGGCTAGTACTCCCCTCAAGTAATTCTTGGTACTTCTTAGCTGGATTTTAACTGTTGAGAACTACTAGCTTTCATGTAATATCCAATACAAGGAAAAACATTATCCTTTCAGTAGTCAAAAGGCCAAAGCGGATTACTGTAGGAGTGACAGCAGGGATATGAAGGGAAGCACTGCCAGTTGTCAGTAGCTGTATTCCTTTTTCAATACCCCAGTTTCAAGCTGCTGGATCTCTCCCACATTTTGCCTGTGTTATGGGAACTCAAGCATTTGATGCGTCAAGAATAATCTTGGGCTAAACCTAAGCAATTCCAAGAATAATCCTGATGCAATGGTTGGACTTGTTTACAGCACAATTCACCATAGAGATTTCCAAATGAGCTTACAGCTTGCAATAAATGAAAATTCTTTACCCATTCTTTACTGATACATTACTCACACCATCCTCTCTTCTATTTTCCCACAGGACTGGGGATTCAGCCCCATGTAGTCAGGACCCACTTTCTCAGCCTGGTCTGACAATGTGGTTTTTCTGGCTACATTGAGTAAGCCAAGAAGATAACATTCCCAAGGTCTATGCAGTACAAGATCTGTCCCGATGCCTTAACATTCTGGTTCAGTGAAGCCAACTGTGCGTATAATTTTGCACATAATAGACATTTAATCTTGCATAAATGGGCATAAAACAGTCCCTTTAATATCACTAGAAATTCCTATAAAGGCCTTTCGGTACCTTCTTTGCATAAAATAAGGCGCAAGGCAGGACTAACGATTAAAATTACACAAATGACCTGATTTACCACTCTTGCCACATTTCTGTGTTGGATGACTTTTTAAAAGTCTGTGGTTGCTCTCAGCAGGGTGGGCATCTGAGATAGCTTAATTGAAGTCAATGGAGCTACACATTGACATAAAACTAGTGTACTTTGTAGGATGTTAATGATCAGAAGAAAAGAGAAGCCAAGCTTTTTCTTGAAAGATTTTCTCACTGTTGAGCTCTTCTCTTGTTTGTGCTTTCCCCCAGCACTGTTTTTTCTTTTCTCTTCCACCAAAGATGCATCGAAAAAATGAGCATGTTTCCTTTGTGGTTTACACAAAGAAGTCATAGCTTTTCTATTTGTTAAAATGTGGAAGGAGATAAATAATGAAAATATCTACTGATTAGTCCCTAAAGTCTTTATTGAGAGATCCCTGGCACAAACATACTTCAGATAATAGCCCAATTTAATATTTATGATGTACTAAGTTTCTCTAAATATATAAATTTGGCAATTATCATGGGAGTTATCCCTTATTTATCTCCTTTTGACTTTTAATAAGTAGGATTGCTATTTAATCATTAGCAATATCCCCTTCCAATAAAATACCCTACCTGCTACTTCTTTGATGAATGTGTTCCCATTGTGTCACTAGTCTTGTTAGAAGATCTGTCGTAGTTATTCCAATGACAAGCTTTCATATAAAAATACTAGATCTACAGAGACAGTCTCTTGAAGTGACATCTCACACTTACTGGGCACCCCGCAACTACTGCAACTACTATGCTCTTAGGTACACATCAGCAGACCAGGCAGTAGGGGACACACTGAAGTGACTGATGACCCCTCAAATCTTAGTATCTTTTTTTTTCAAAAACAAAAAAATTACTACACATGTATGAGTGGATAAGGTAAGAGGAAGCCTGTCACAGTCTGTTTAATTAAACATAATAATATTCAATGTAAGATTATCCTTCTTTCTTTGACAATATAAAATAGTGTCGCAGAAATTATACCTTCGTTAAAAAGTTCCCTCTAACATTAATCAAGTCACTTCCATAGAGAGATGAAACTACAAGCTCTAACATGTTAACATTCAGCAATGTGTTACTAATAGCATCATTAACACATACCATATAAAGCTGCATGGAGTGTCTTATACTGAGCTAGTGCCAAGTCCCACTTTGTCAAGCTGGGACCCAGGAATGGCAAAATTATTTCATTCACTCTACCAGCTAATTAAGATGGAGCTTAAAACATGGAAGCTGAGAACC
Organism: Psittacus erithacus; assembly: GCA_009867235.2. Lineage (NCBI taxonomy): Eukaryota > Metazoa > Chordata > Aves > Psittaciformes > Psittacidae > Psittacus > Psittacus erithacus. Next base: position 9,174 of record WYDI02035579.1, read on the forward strand.
TTAGCAGGTCTGCTGGGCCATTCTCCAGGGTGACTTGGTAAGGAAGAGTAAAATACTTAATATAGTCACTGTTGCATGTTAAATGATTGTCAGGAAAGTGCAAGCGGTACAGGTTGAATCAGTAAAGGGTAAATATTGCCATCATTGTGCAGTATTCACTCCTCCCTCTGCACTCATCTCTGGTCTCATATTTGCCCATACTGCTATAAAAGAATAGATGTTTTTTCATGTAGGGGTTCTTGACATTTACTTTAAAACCAAACTGTCTTCCTACAATGTGCTATTACCTGGGGTGTATTATACAACTTTGCCCTGAGAATATGATGGGTGAATTAGGACCCATTCATCTGTTTAGGTTTCCTAGCAATTTCCATTATGAAGGAATCTTTTGGTCTTCACATCTGAGGAATTCTCTAAACTCACCTTTGCAGAAGTTCTTAGCAAATGAATGAATGCCATATCCAACTTCTTGTGCACGTGGCTCACTGGGTTATTTTTTTAACCTTATGATATAGTTATTCTATCTCAAATCTGCCCTATAGAATCAGATTATAATACACTTTAGCCAACTGCATGTTTCTCTAATACCAGCAGCAAGCTTGTCATAACAACTTCACAGTCTAACTAGGCACCAGCTCTGCATGCAAGACCTCAGTGCTGATGTGAGGGACCATCTGCAAAATATACATCCAATCATGAAGAGAGAGAAGCAGGTCTGCAAAGTGCTACTGTAGTTCCCCCAGTTTCCTCTGTTCTGTCTTATTCAGTACCTTGGGAAGCCCACATGTGGTTGATGCTCAGAACTCTGCCTCTCAGCTAAGAAAATATTTAGGCATTTTGTTTTCCCCCTTAGTGGAGGCTTGCTTGAGATCAATTTGGTTTCACAAAACTGAGGAATATATGCTAAGTTAATCACCGAAAAAAACCCAAACAACTCCAGAGTAATACTTCTTTTCTTTCCCCTTTAGCCTGGGTACTTCCTTTTGTTCTGTTCCAATATTTTTGTCCCTCTCCTTGGTACAAAATTTTGGAGACTGCTATTACACCTTCATGTGGTTGCTTGGCTTTCACAGAGGCATTATTTTTTCTTTCTTTTCTTCATGTAAAAGTTGATAAATAATGGCAAGACCAAAAATTTTTAGTGATACCTAATTTTGCTGATGTGGTTCTTTTATAGCCACTCCTGCAATACCTCACAGCTGCAGGTGACCTGGTTCTTTACCTTTGGTGTCAGTTTTCTCATTTTTCCATTTGATCAGTTTTGTTGGTCCTCCAATATCCATTCAGTTTGTTCCCTCATTCCTAGTTATGCCTTATTCTGGTCTGAATCCAAAAAAATCAGAACAAAAAATCTTAACATATAATATTTTATAAACTAAATTTATGAAGACAGGATACATAGTAGGTATTTTGATACTTTAGATCCCACAGTATTTTCTGGTTAGTTTTGATTTTATAATTTCTCAGTGTAACGGCTGATTAAGAGTCGCTTGCAGTATAATTTCCTGTAGTTAGAAAACTGGAAAGTTTACAACAGAGCTCTGTGTATTTTGAAAAACCAGCCATTAATGCCAAAGAGCTGCTAATGTTTGAAAATGTTTGCTCACCTATCCATCCTTAGGGACGTAAAACAGAAAAGAGATTTTCTGAAAATACAGTTCTAATTTGTGATGCTTATCATCAAAAAACATATGGCCAGATCAAAAGGACATATCCTAAGCTGGTGTAATTGGCCAAGCAGCACTGTCAGCAGGGATACTGGATTTATAACAGCTAACTATTCAGCCTATTTGTAGTTCAGTATAAGACTTTTCTGGCTGAGGGTATGCAAGTTACAACTGAAGGTCCCAAGAAACAGTCTTTCAGAAAGTCATCACACATTTTTTAAAACCTGAAAATTCACAATTCTTTTAGTATTTTTGGACCAGTTCCCACTTCAGCTCAGACTTGACATTACCCATATTTTAAGTCTGTATGAAAATGAAATGTACTTCATCTTGTTACTGATACTTAGACTTTTGGTAATTAAAATTTAATCAATAATTTATAATTAATATGATTTGTAATTAATTGTAATACTACAGAGTTATAGGAAATATTTTAATGAAAAATATACTCATACAGTAACAAGATACTGTTATGAAATTCCCTGTATAACCCTGTACCAGGACCGAAAGGATAGGTCAGAATCACTTAATAGAAACATGTAGTACAAGTTGATTTTGTGAACTGAGTACAAGTTGCTTTTGTGAAGAGATTTATGATGCTTACTTAAGAACTAAAACAATGCAAGCAGTTATCAAGGTCCAGATTAAAGCAAATGAAGAGAATCGACCATGACGGTCTATGGGTACCTGCCAGGAACCGTGAATTTACGCGAAAGGTAATTCCGGTAGGGGGAGATCGCGACCACTGACTCACAGACCACCTACCCATATTATACCCCAGACTCATTTCTAGATGATTCTACCTTTTATTGCGCAGAATCGGAAATGGGAGGAGAATATGATACCAATTTCCAGGAAATAATGTTTATGTATGATTACCTAATGAATTTGTATGTATAACCCTATATAAGAAACTTGATCTCAGCGCAAGGTGCGCATGCTAGAAGGAGATATCCCCCATGCACCCGGCGCTGTAATAAAGAAGTGTCTACTTATCTACATCCCATTGGTGTTGATAAGTTTCTTATTCCGGATTTTCGGTAACAATCTCAGACTACACACTCAGTAAAATAAATTTTAAAACCAGAATTGTCTTGGAGTCAAAGTTTATTTTGCTATAAAGCAGTAATCTGTCCCTTACTTTTTGGATTCAAGTAGAATGAAAAGAAGCTACATTTTAAAATGAGCCAGACAATGTTAAGACTATATTGTTGAAAACAATATGGCAATGGGAAAGGAGTGAATAACTTCCCTTCTGTCTCCAGCTGTTATGGTAGTGCTGAGAAAACATGATTTAGTAGCTTCAGAGACAAAACTGATTACTTTGTTTTTTAGCACACCTGTAATGCAGCAAATAAAACATATATATTTGTTTGAGATTTACATCAGGGACAGACAAAAGCAACCGGAGGGCGGATTCTCACTATCAACTAGAGATAATCTTTGTACAGAAGAAGGCAACCTGTTGAATGTGCATTGACATGAAATAAAAGATTTTGTGAAGAAAATGCAGATGATATGATTATGGTTTAACAGAAAAGAAGAGACTCAAAATTAAATGTTAGGAATGATAGAGGTGCCTTTGATACTGCAAAGGTCAGGCAGGTGTTTAGATTAAGAAAGTGTCATTATCACGACATTGTTGAAGCTGAATAAGAAAAGTGACTCATACTACTGACTTCTGAATCTCTTGATCAAATGGAAGCCATAAATATTGCTGGAAAATTACTCATAAAGTATTTGATAATAACAATTTTCTGTAAGATGGACAGAGCAAACAAAGTATAATGTCACAAATTAGACTATCTTCAGCAGAGACTGAAGCAGAAAGAAAAAAGTGAAAGACATTATAGACTAGGTCCGATCTAATGCTTAAATGCCTAAAAGCTTCAGTACTGCAACACCCAGTGTTTAATGACCTGGCTCTGTGACATCCAGCACTTTTGCTGGGCATGAAGACATCCACTGCAGTGAACAGGGGCATTCAACAACCTTGGAATAATGTCCTGCACACTCTGTACAGAGGCAGCACAAAGATACTCATTCACTAGCCAATTGGAAAATAGCAGTTTTCTCTCCCAGGGCCATTTTTATGGTCAAATCAAACAATGATGAGATATCAAAAAATTCCTTGCAGTCAGTCCCCATTCTCTGAGGTAACAGTACTGACCACTAAGGTTCACCACTACATGCTTTCTCTTTTCAGTCCAGGGAAACTTGAAATCTTTTATACACACTGATACAGCTTCAAAAAGGAAAATAGAGCAAGAACTCATCCACTTTTTAATGAACATAACATATTCCACAGGTAATTACTTTCTTCAGGCAGAAAAAGGAATTGAACCTGTGACATCTACTTAATGACTGAATACTTTAAAAATACTTGTCTACTATGTAGCAGCAGACGGAGCACACATCTGATTACAGGGGCTGGCCAGCAGCAGGGACACTTCTATTGCTTAAACAGAAACATGCACACCTGAATAAACATCTGGAAATACTGAGCAAATGTACAAAACCATCTGATTCAAAGACAACTAGTTGAAGGAAACACAGGTCTCTGAAAAACTTCTCCGGTACTGTTAAAAAAAAAAAAAAAAAAAAAGAATTGTTAAAACATGCAATTCCATATTGTGCAGACCCCAAAACTTTCAGTAGGTGTTCAGTCATGCTCTGCAAATGGCTGATGAATAGACATATCCAGAAGAGATAGGCAGAGCAATATTCTGGTATGCACCAGGTCGCCTACATGCACCTCACTGGAGGCACTTATGTAGATTTAGAGACCTAAAGCATGACAGAAATATGGAGGAAACAAACTGCAGTGTCTGGGGTTTAGGAACTAATGCAGAGGGGCAGAAGCTAGGAATGCTCAGTAGCCTCTCTCCTGGAGTCCCATTTGACACACTGCTGTGCTTCTCAAATGTAGTGAAGTTGTGGGAAGATGAGAAGCAACAGGAAGCTTCAGTTAAAGCCATTGCCATCTCATAGAACCATAGAATCACAGAATCATAGAATAGTTAGGGTTGGAAAGGACCTTACGATCATCTAGTTCCAAACGCCCTGCCATGGGCAGGGACACCTCACACTAAACCATGCCACTCAAGGCTCTGTCCAACCTGCACTTGAACACTGCCAGGGACGGAGCATTCACAACTT